>JAJOOS010006406.1:0-36061 GCA_029582725.1 Solanum chiquidenum
TGTTCTTTCGCAATCTAATTATGATTTTTCATCTATCCAGCAATTTACATTCTAAATCCAACACATTGAAAATTTAACTATAGTCAACTACTTGAAGAATTGGAGAAAACAATCTCACCTGAAGTCGTGCCCTCCAAATTTCCTTTACGATCTTGCGCCTGCCTCTATTTTCTCTTCTTTCTTTTACAAACTATTTATTACCCTAATTATTTAAAGACTAATTATAAAAGTGGTAAAAGTGACCCACTATTAATTTTAATGCAATCTTCTTTAAGCACCAACTAAATTAATTATTAAAACTACCCCACTAATTTCATAATTATAATTACGAATAGTCCAAAATACCCATTTAGAATCTATCAGAAAATATTTTATGAAATAAAAAGCTCTAGTATTTAAAACGACCAAATGGGTTGTTACACAAAGTGAGCAAGATCAACAACAGCCTTGAGAATTTTTAAATGAGCGATAATAACATGAGTACTTTCACTTACTATCATATCAAGATTCAAAAAAAAAAGATCAATAACTACTTATCAATAATACCATTTGATGAAAATAACATTACTCCAACATAAACATCAAACTCACTAGCCTTTTGTATAAGCATGAACAAGTTTAGAAATGTGACATATTAGCACCTCCATTAATATAAAGTATTGATCAATATTTTTGACGAAGCATTAATGTCACGACCCAATTCCATCGGGCAGTGCGGGCACCCACTCTAACACCTAAGTAGGAGAACCCTCCTATTCCAATAGTTGAAAACATGCAGAAAATTAAAGGAAATTGTTGAAATAAGGAAATTCATATCATGTTGTTATAGAACAAAAGTTTAAAATGACTCAAGGTACAGACTTGTAAAGTAATTAACACCTCCAAGGATCTAGTCTAAACAGGTAAAAGAGCTACTAAGAGTACAAAGCCATACATGATAATAAAAAGACACAGCTTCCACCATGCGGAAGGAAAAATAGATTCTGCTGGAAATTTCTTCATCTTCACCTAATGAAACATCACTGACCCTACATGCAGACTATGCCAAAAGGCATAACAAGAGTAGTATCAGTACAAAACCACACGTAATGGTAGGCATCATCGGTTAATCCAACGCCCACCGCAGAACATAAGAATTCAACTAGTAAGATCATACAAATAAACCACTCGCTTCTCCACCTTTACCCTTTCTCAAATACCTTAGAATTTCACTAGCACCCTTACCACTACTTCCGATTCAGTCAACCCACCTTACTAGGTTCTTAGTCATGGCCTACCCATTCTAACCTATAGAAGAGTCCACAATTACAACTACTAACATTCCCCTGAACGAATAATCCTAATCAACATACCCTTGCCTTCTCTTCATCTTACCCAATCCTTGCCACCTAACGCCTTTCATCAAGCTTCCTAACCTCTAACCCCGAATCTCTTGCAACATACAAACAACCTTTCACTCAATATAACAACTCTTGAGCCCTTGGCCCTTCCCGACTCGTTCAACAATGAGATACTCAACGGGTTAAATCAACATAGTGGAACAAACATATATGGTCACCATAATCATTTAACCTTTCAGGAACAATACCACATCAATTATTGCTTAAGAACAACGTACAACTTCACAATCTCAAATGTACAATTATAATAATTCATTGGTCCTCTCATGGAACACAAACCCAAGCTTTTAGAATACCGAAACGTGGTACCCGATCCAATGTTTATGACGGAACATGGCAATTGATCCCATATTTATGCCGAAACATGGCACCCAATCCAAGTTTGTATGTCGGAATGTAACACAAAACTATTCAACACCTACAATCACAATCACATATATTCTCACAAACATGCATCAAAATGTGATTCATGGTAGGCAGTTCTTCATTAATACTTATTTACATTAAGTTTGATCAGAATGCTTCATTCAAGTACACACGCGCATCATAATGCGGAAATCATCAACATATATCATGCAACCAAGAAATCAAACCATCACCTAGCCCTAGTTCATCGTCTAAGGCTTCTTCCTAGGATTGAATTATCTCTTATTTGGTGCACGAAAGCCTACACATAAATCCTACCATTGATTTACATTATACTATGCAGTGAACACAAATTTATAACTACTCAATTAATAAAACCTAGCCTACTTGGGAGCCAAGAACTGCATGGAGTTTTTGGCTTCAATTCTTGTTTTGGACTTCGTGACGGTGATCTTGACTAGAAATCTGCAATCCATCGGTCTCCTTACGCTAGGAATCTCCTTCTCCTTCCTTCCTAATCTTAAAGCAGTTTTTTGGGGTTTTCTATGGTGATTTACGTATAAATTAGGTGTTTTAGGAAGAAGGAGAAAATAAGATTTCGCGTTATTTACATTCTGTCTCGCCTATCCCGCTCTGGCGCCAGCTTACCCCACCATGGCGCCGCTGCCCTAGCGGCATCTGGCCTGTTCTGGCGGGACAGTGGCCTAATAATTTCCCAATTTTTTTTCTTTTCCTAAATAACAATGATTCGAATCATTACAATAGATACCAATTTACCCCTCATTTATCCCCGAATGACTAGTGATGGATCATCACATGCCCTAACTCAGTTTACTTCTAAACTAAAGAATTGGTCCATTACAGAAACCACGACAGATGGTGACTCTTTCAAATCAAAACACAAAAGATGCTATACTCATCAGACTGGGAGATAGTGACTACATCAGTGAACACCTGTTGGGACGTATTTCGAGTAGCCCGAGGTGCAGTGGAGGCTGTCCTCGTGGCCGGTGGAACATATGCTGGATCCTTTTCTGTGTCTTCATCGATTAACCTGAAGCTAGGGGCAACAAATTTTGACTTGCCCTATTTTGTATAGGTGACTAGCTTCTTGGGTGCCATAGTACCTGTGGAAGCGTTATTAGTGCCAACACTAACTACAAACACACTCAAAAAAAAATTAGAACTAAAAACGAACAACCACAAAGACCCAAATAAAATTCAAACAGTGGTTACAATGGTCATCTACGGAGGGGATCTACGGTCCGTAGATTGATCTACGGTCCGTGGAACCCTTCCGTGGATCAGAGGACCAACTATATTGGTCGCAGATGGAAACCACAGAAGTATAGAATGGTCCGTAGATTGATCAACAGATCGTAGTCCACCTCTGTGGTTTCACACTTTGTGAAAATTTCAAGTGCATCCAACCACGGACCTGATCTACGGTCCGTAGATGGGGTTTCGTGGATGAGATTTGTGCCAGGTTTCAAACATGCTTTAATTTCAAGCCCGCATATTTGACCATTTTCAACGACATCGTAGTCTATCCATGCATTTCAACATTTAATCATGCTAGTTCCTCATTCTAAGGGTTCCAATTACTCAATTTGATAATTCTTTCATACAAAATTCAGAACCCTAAGTCGAAACTTAAGTATAGACTAGCAGTAAAACAGGTTTAACACAGTATCAAGGCAACACAATCACAATCTATCATCCCAAGGGTTTTAGTACTTAAAGTTTAGCATGCGATTACATACGCTTACCTACCCAAGGTCAAGACCCGACTCCCGACTTTCTCTATTCAATCTATGAACCGAAATTCAAAGTGAGGGGGAAAGTCTATTTCCTTACAAGCAAGGAGGAGTGGGGTGATTGCGTGATGACACTAAGCTTTTTCAAGACCACACTAATCGCTTAACTGCGCTGAACCCGAACACCGAAGTTCTGAATAGGGCTGTTGAGAGGGATTTGGAAATTTATGGGATGAGTGATGGCTGGAGAGGAAAGGGAAATTAGGTTTTAAGGGGAGAGAAAAGGGAAGATTTAATGGGGAGTTATGGAGTGATTTAAGGGATTGGGAAGTTTAGAAACGGTTTGGTGACAAATGGAGGGAACTAGGAATGGTTTAATATTGGGGGATTTTAAATAGGATTGGTCCGGGTCGGGTCAGGCAGCATTTAGGGTGTTGGACCCACGAGACCCCGTCTACGGTCCATGGGTCTATCTATGGTCCGTAGATGAGGACCGTAGATCAAACTTGCACTTAAAAATTCAAAAACCTTACCTGGGATCTACAGACACTATTGACGGTTCGTGGAATGAACCACAAACCATCGATGGGGTCCGTAGACCGCTGCACCAAACCTTTTTCTGCAGATTCTGCCCCTGCACATGTAGCAACCAATAGCATTTCTTTTTACATTTTTTGGACACTTTTTAGACACGGGCCCTATGCTATGTCTAGCCAACACTAATACAAAAACTAAAACACCTATCTAAATTAAGATAGAGAATCAACTAAACAAAGAAAACTACTAGATGGAAAACAAAAATCTATTGTTGGCTAGATTGTACATCTTGGGTTGCCTCCCAAGCAGCGCTTGATTTAACATCGCGGCACGACGCAGACCTCTTGAGTACTAAGACTTCATGAAGAACATAGGCCTCAACAACCTCTTGCACACTTTCTGCATTTCCCAGATAGATCTTGATCCTTTGCCCGTTTACCATGAACCTTGTTCATTCACTGTTCTCAAGCTCAACTGCTCCATGGGGGAGAACTTTCGTGAGCAAAAATGGTCCGGTCCATTTGGATTTGAGTTTGCCCAGAAACAAGCGCAATCTAGAGTTGAATAGAAGCACAACATCACCCACCACAAATTCTCGCTTTTCAATTCTTTGATCATGATACCTCTTCATCTTCTCTTTGTACAAGGCTGAACTTTCATAAGATTTTAGGCGAAACTCTTCAAGCATATTCAAGTCATTCATTGTTTGATTAGATGCGGCTCCCCAATCCAAATTTAGCTTCTTCATCGCCCACAAAGCCTTATGCTCTAGCTCTACCGGTAAATGACAAGACTTCTCATATACAAGTTGGTAAGGAGACATACCTATGGGAGTCTTGTATGTAGTGCGATAGGCCCATAGAGCATCATCAAGCTTCCTTGACCAATTCGTTCTGTTAGCATTCATAGTCTTTGCCAAAATCTGTTTGATCTCTCTGTTGGACACTTCAACTTGCCCACTAGTCTGTGGATGGTAAGGAGCGTCTACATTGTGGCGGACACCATATTTCTCAAGTAGCACCTTGAACAACTTATTACAAAAGTGGGAAACTCCATCACTAATAATAGCCCTCGGTGTACCAAATCTGGAGAAGATATTATTTTTCAAAAATGTGGTGACACTTTTACCTTCATTGTTGGAGAACGCGACTGCTTCCACCCACTTCAATACATAATCAACCGCAACAAGAATATACTTTATCCCATGTGAACTCACAATTGGACCCATAAAATCAATGCCCCATACATCAAACAACTCTATCACCAATATAGGATTCATAGGAAGCTCTTGCCTCTTTGAAATCCCTCCTTCTCTTTGGCAACGGTCACAAGACTTGGCGAAATCATGAGTATCTTGGTGGATAGTAGGCCAGTAGTACCCACACTGCAAAATCTTATATGCAGTTCGAATACCACTATGATGCCCACCAACAAGAGATGAATGCCATGCTTCAAGTACACTCAACATCTCAATCTCGAGCACACAACAATGAATAATCCCGTCAGCACAACTACGATACAAGTAAGGCTCATCCTAGAAGAATTTCTTCACATCATGCATAAACTTTTTCTTTTGGTGAAAAGACAAATCCGAGGGCACATTATCGTTTGCCAAATAATTAGCAAAGTCGGTGAACCAAGGAATCAGATTATGAGAAGCAGCCAATACTTGTTCATTTGGAAAAGAATCATTAATTTCAGCCCTATCACCAAATTTTAACATAGCCTCTTCCTCTAATCTGGACAAGTGATCGGCAACTTGATTTTCGGTCCCCTTTCTTTTACCACAAAATCAAACTTTTGCAGCAACAATACCCAACTAATCAACCTCGGTTTTGCATCCTTCTTCGCCATCAAATACCTCAATGCAGAATGGTCAGTATGCACTATGACCTTAGTCCCAAGTAAGTAGGATCAAAATTTCTCGAATGCGAAAACCACCGCAAGAAGTTCTTGTTCAGTCATAATATAATTTCTTTGGGCCATATTTAGAGCTTTGCTAGCATAGTAAATAGGGTGCAAAATTTTCTCTATCTTCTGTCCTAATACTACACCAAGGGCCACTCCACTCGCATCGCACATTACCTCAAACGATTGTCCCCAATCTGGTGAAATAATGATAGGTGTAGTAACCAACTTCTCTTTCAACTCTCCAAATGCTCTCAGACAACCATCATCAAAATCAAACTTATACTCCTTTTCGAGCAGTTTGCACAATGGATGTGCAATTTTAGAGAAATACTTGATGAACCTCCTATAGAAACCTGCATGCCCAAGAAAACTACAAACACCTTTTATACAAATAGGTGGAGGAAGTTTTTTTATTACCTAAACTTTCTCTTTATCTACCTCAATGCCCTTCTCAGAAATTTGATGACCTAGAACTATCCCTTCTTTCACCATAAAGTGGCACTTTTCCCAATTCAGCACCAGATTGCAATCTTCACACCTTTTAAGTACCTCAACCAAATGATTCAGACATCGATCAAAAGAGTCACCCACCACAGAGAAATCATCCATAAATACCTCAATAGTGTCCTCCACCATATCAGAGAATATCGACATCATACAGCACTGGAAGGTCGCTGGAGCATTGCACAACCCAAATAGCATCCATTTGAAAGCAAAAGTCCCATAAGGGCAAGTGAAGGTTGTCTTCTCTTGGTCTTCTGGAGCTATAGAAATTTGATTGTAGCCCGAATACCCATCAAGAAAACAATACCAACCCTTGCCTGAAAGTCTATCCAACATCTGGTCTATGAATGACATAGGAATATGGTCCTTTTCTGTCCAAGCATTTAGCTTCCGGTAGTCCATGTAGACTCTCCATCCAATCACGGGCCGCATCAGAACAAGCTCTTTTCTCTCATTAGGAACCACAGTAATCCCACCTTTCTTGGGCACACATTGAACAGGACATACCCAACTACTCTCTACAATGGGATAGATTACCCCAGCATACAACCACTTGATGATATTGTTTTTAACTACCTCTTGCATAGGTGGATTTAATCTTCTTTGGTGCTCAATACTAGGTTTGTGATCTGGCATGAGTTGGATTTTGTGGGAAGAAATACCGGGAGGAATCCCAATAATATCCGCAATAGTCTACCCAATAGCTCTCTTGAACCGCTTTAACACAGTCACAAAGTACTCTACTTGGCTCGCATTTAAATCTACCGCAATGATGACCGGCAAAGTAGTATCTCTACCCAAGAATACATACCTCAAATGCAGTGGTAGAGCCTTAAGCTCCAATTTCGGTGCCTCTATAATAGATGGTAGAGCCTTAAGCTCCAATTTTTCATGTCTAACTCATACTTCTTTGGTTTCGACCGATATATCGCACCTATCGAGTGCAGCTACCAACTCATCATATTCTTCAATACCATCACTATCGAAATTCATCATAACTGCTGCTAGTGCCTCGACACCTAGTCTCTCTTCAATTTGCACTTCTGGTCCACTCTCAACTCTGTAAGTTATAGCAGATACCATTTGGAGCTCACCACTCTGCTTCATGGACCTACAAATATTGAAAGCTACTTCTTCATTGTTCAGTCTGAACTTTATTTGCCCTTTCTCCATATCAACCAACGCACGCCCTGTGGCTAGAAATGGTCTCCCAAGGATGATGGGGACCTCAGAATCAACCTCACAGTCAAGAATCACAAAATCCATCGGAAAGATGAACTCCACTTTTACTAGCATATCATGGAGTACAACAATGGGCCTTTTCACGGTTCAATCGTCCATAAGTAACCGCATCACAGTAGGCTTTGGATCACCTAGACCCAACTTCTTATAAATAAACAATGGCATGAGGTTGATGCAACACCAAGATCACACAATGCCTTAGCAAAGTGTAACAACCTTATAGTACATGGGATCGTGAAAGCACCAGGATCTTCCTTCTTCTGCACAAGAGACCTTGTAGCAATAGCGCTACAATGCTGCATTCTGTCATCATCTTCAAAACTCACAGACCTTTTCTTTGTTACCATATCTTTCATAAACTTCGCATACCCAGGCATTTACTCCAAAGCTTCTATCAATGGCACGTTGATGGAAAGATGCTTTAACATAGTAATAAACCTATGATATTTACCATCTTCAGTCTTCTTCACTAACCTCTGTGGAAAAGGTGGTGGACGTCTAGGTATGGGGACCACTTTCTGACATATCTCCGTTTCTTTCTCAGTCGCATTTTTAGACTTCTCTCTAACCTCTACCACGTCATTTTATTTTTTAATCTCAACATCTACCATAGACGTCATAGGTGGATCAATGGTTTGCCTACCCCCTCGAGTAGTAAATGCCATACAATGACCATCATTCTTTGGATTCTAGATGGTGTTGCTAGGAATAGTGCCAGGTTGACGTGGGTTCACTGTAGTAGACAACTGAGTCATCTGTTGCTCTAGATGCTTTATTGACACTGCATGGGCATCAACCTTTTGACCAATACCAGACAATTCGTTTCTCATCTCCTTCACATTCTCATCAGTTGTATCAAACCTTCTCATCATCTTCTGCATCATATCTTCAATACACGCCATATTGCCTCCAACTTCTCTAGTACCATATTCCCAATTTTGAGGAGGAACATAAGGTCCAACCCGATCGTTTCTATTTCCATAGTTGTTCCGGGTGTATTTATTGTCGCGATTGAAGTTCCCATCCCTGACATATTGACCCTCTCGGTTGTAATTCCCATAGTTTTGACCTTGGTTTCCTTGACCTTGGCACTAATTTTCCGTGTTGGATCCTTGGGCGTTTGGTCGGAAACCCCCCGTCTGATCATTCACCGCAAAAGCATCCTCTTCATAGTAACATTCTTCAATTGGTGGTGGAGTTCTAGTCAAGTAGTTCACAACATTTACCTTTTCCGCACTTCCACTCACATGCTTCAATACCAACCCCAACTCGGTCCTCATCTGAGCCATCTCCTCACGAATCTCATCCATAGACTCTCCAATTTTTGTGCAATCTGCGTATGTGCACTCACCATATGATCCTCCAACAATAGTATCAAGCACTTCTTATTGTTGTCATCCTGACCTCGATAGAAATATTCCTTCAGTGGCTCATCATCAATACGGTGATTCAAAACACCTCTTACAAATGCAGTGAATCTGTCCCAAGAGCTACTCACAGACTCTCTAAGTAATGCCACTAAATTATTGACCCTATCTTTGTGATTAATCTTCTTGGATACTGGATAATATCTTGCTAAGAACACATCCCTCAGTTGGTCCCATGTATAGATTGAGTTATAAGGGAGCTCAGTGAACCATACAACAACATCGCCTGTCAGTGATAGAGGGAACACTCGCAACCCGATGACATCCATATTCAAGTCTGGTCGACCTACACAACTTTTTCAAACCACCCTTAGCTTGGCTATGTGAGCATGTGGGTCCTCCGATGGTGACCCTGAGAACAAGCCCCTCGCTGTAAGCATCTGCATCAAGCTACTGGTCACTACAAATGTTTGCCCTGGAGGCAAAGGGGGTAGGACAAGAGGTCCATCAGAGTCAGCAATATTGACGTTGCCCCTATAGTTGTCATGCGGTCTTGGGCCAGGTAGACCTTGCACCTTCAATGCATCTCCCAATTGATTTTCAGCTGGAACCTAGTTGTCCCCACCAACTAACCTCGGAGGTTGCAACTCAACGTCATCACCTAAATTGCCTCCGATAGGGTTAACTTGAACTCCTTGATTGTTCATTCTTCGCAAAGTTCGGTTCAACTCTGGATCATAAGGAGTAAGTGGTTCACCCTGGCTCCGTGTACTTGGCATACACTAGAGTCAGAACCTGAGAGAGACAAAAACAAAAACAAAAACAAAAAGTAAAATTAGGAAATATTTGACTAAATTTCAATAATGTAGTTAAAATAAATCTAAAAACCAAATTTCCCTGGCAGCGGCGCCGAAATTTGATACGCTCAAATTACACCTCCCTAAAGAAGCATAATCGATCGTTATCAAGTAAAGAACCCAACTTGTAGGTTGGGGTCGATCCAACGAGGAAAATGGTTTAGACTTAACTTTAACCAACAATTATATTCGTTTAGTCAAATTGCTTCTAGAAACAAGTAATTAAAGGGGGGGATTTGTGAAACAAATGATAAGAATTCAGTAAGTAATCGGTAAACAAATGTCAATTTCGGTTGTTATCAAGATAAGAAAATTAACTAGGGTATACGTGTTCCCCACAAGCTCATAACGCAGTAATCCTAGTAATAGCAATCCTTTGCTAGTGTACTGCATGCAAAGTGATAAGTTAGGTATCTCTAAATCCTTAGTCCGGAATCTAGAGAATTTCACCCCGCACATTGGTCCGGCTACGTGTGTATAATTTACTAACCCTTACCTTTACCTCATATTAGACATCACATTGACGTTTGGCTTAGTTATTACTTCGCACCAATCGACACTAGACTATTAGATAGTATCACACTAAATCTATGTTGATAATTATTTTCTTGTTGATTACCTCCTTGGTTCGACAAGTAGCAACAAGGCGAGTTCTAACATTGGCCACCGTTAAAGAGACTTCTAAACGAAAGAATTATCAATGAATGCAAACCACTATTCAAGAATTGCTTATTTACTATTCATACTTTGTTAATCGCTCATGGTTCCCACAACCCTAATTGTGGATTTTAGTTACCCATAATCATATGAACACAATTCATTATTTTAGATGAAAGAATTATGAACTTACGTAAGAAGAATAATAAACCCAGAAATTCAACCTGAATTGCGACACCAAAATCTTCAAAACGAACTCAAGAAATTAAGAATTGCTAAAGTTGCAAGTTAATCTCCCAAGTCAAGAAATAGAATAAAAGTAATAAAATCTAACTCCCAAAAACAAGGTTTACATACCCTATTTATAGAAAACAAGTCCTAAATTAAAAGGGAAAAAAAAAAGGAAAGTTTGTTCAGGCACGCGTCTTCATTCCACGAGATTGACTCACGGACCATCAATGGATCGATGGTCCGTTAGTCCCTTCCGTCAGCTAGGACTTGGAAAATATTTCAGCGTCCAAAAATCAGCTTCTCTGAAGTAAACGACGAGACACTAGTATGGACCGTAGATCGATCTACGGTCCGTCAATCCCTCTCTGTAGCTCCACACTTAGAATCTTCAAAAATCAGGTATTGGAACCTTCGCAGTATCATTCTACGGATCAACAGTACGGTCCGTAGATCAATCTACGGACCGTCAATGTCCACCGTGGTTCAACACCTTATCAGATTTCCCTGATTTGCCTTGCCTGCTGATCTACGGTCAGCATATACGGAGCATCAATAGACCTACGGTTCATAGATGACCTCCGTAAATGCCCTTTTCTGCATTTCTTTCAGTTGTCTCTGTACTTCCGCGCCTAAACATTTTTCGTGCAAAACATGATAAAAACACATAAAAACCAATACAAACAGGCCCTAGACACACACAACTCTTAAGTGAAATGTATTAACAATACCGTAATTGAAGGCAACACACAAAGAAACAAATGCATCCAACTTACATTGCTTGATCCCGCCAGGGCGGCAACCCTTCTGCTGAGGCAGGGCCATTGTGGCGAGGATACTCCTGCTAGAGTGGGAGATCGGGAAACAGTACATAGGGGGGAAATATCATTTTCCCTCATTTCTTCTAACCTCTCCCAAAAATTTCCAAAACACTCCCGATCGCTTCACTCTGAACGTCAAATATTCGAGGTAAGTTTCTTGCTCATTACGGTCTTTACTTCAATACTTGATTAACATCGATTGCATGCTGCTACCTAATTGATTAGAAATAGTTTTTGGGGTAGTTTTCAAAAATGAACATAGGTTGCTTGTTTGATAGAAAAATGTAGCATGGGCACTTTCCTTATGACCCCAACGTCTTCACAACATCTTGGGCGTAAGGATTATGCAAAACTGCAGTTGAATCGATACCAAAATGTATTGGGGAAGTTGAAAGGTCTTCTTGGCATAAACTTGAATTTGGACATCATTTAGGGGTTGTTTTGCAAAAATAATTGAATATTTAAGTAGTAGGGCACTTTACATACTCTGATCTACTGAAATTATGTGAAAATGGGGTTTTTGGGATGAAGAGGTACCACTATCGCGCCTGGAATTTGACCCAGATGAAGACCGTTCTGGCGACCTTCATCGCGCTGTAGCGGCTCCCTCATCCCGTTGTGGTGGGATTTAGCCCGTTGTGGCGGGAGTCTGGGGAATTAGCCTGAGTCCCTTAACTCAAAAAATTTCTCTCTACTCTTTTCAACCTTAAATTGTCGAATTCTATCGTGTTCTAACGTATACCTTTTAACTTTTGCAGGCTTCTCTAAATGGCTGGTGCTAACGAAGAGAATCTTCCTTTCATCCGATTTCCCGATACTGCCAGTCGGGAAATACATCATGACTTTCGGAACAACAAGTTTTGCTGTGAGAGGGGCTTTATTTTACTTACACTGGAGGAGAAGGCGCCTTCCTTCTATGCTCGCCTAATGGAGTTCGGATGGGCTTCGCTGACTGAGGCTCCTCCTGCCACACGTGCTGACTGGGTGAGGGAGTTCTATGCTATCCTTCCCACCTTCTGCTGGGACGACCCTTACCCCATCATCCGCATCTGGGGAGTTGACATCCCCCTGAATGCCACTACCATAAATGAGGTACTAGAGATGCCCGAGGCCTCAAATGCAGAGTACGAGGCCAAGCTGAGGGAGATGGATCTGGCCTGGCTGAGAGACGCACTGGTGGAGCCTGCACGCCAGTACAGAGTCTATTGGCCTTCTGCCGAGGGTATCACTAGGACAAACTGGTCACCAGATGCTGAGTGTAACACTCCAGAAAATGCTAGGTTAAACTAGGGCCTAAGCATGTGAGTTAATGTTGAAGTTCTAGTAGTTTAGTGAGTCAACGTCATGATATGAGTCATAAAATAACTTCCCTAGCTTGATACTAAAGTCCTAGAACCTATACGTCAATGCATGGTTTCCACAAGGACCCTCTAAGAGTCCTTGATAAGAGCCAATGGACTGATCTAAATGCAGTAGCCATGCACGGAGGGAGGACCATAGGGTGTGGACTGACTCACGCCCCGTAGATGGGAGTCGTGAGTCCAGCCTTAGCCTCCTCCAAAGTTCCCCAAAATCTCATGTTCCAGTCCCATTCCACGGACGTGTAGTACGGTCTGTATACCAACTCACGGTCCGTGGAAAGGTCTCATGAGTTGAGACTTAGTCTCCTCACCAAGACCTCGAACAACCCCTCACTGAATCAAACCATGGATAGCCAGGACGGTCCGTGGACCCATCCACACTCCGTGGTTTGGGGTACGTGGATCGTGCCTGGGCGGACTGTCTTGGTTCGGCCTTAGAGGGGGTGTTTTGGGAAACTACTAATTCATTTATTTAATGGTAGCGACGGTTGTATTTAGTTGTTTTAAGTATATTAAAGTATTTTTAAGTATTAATTAAGTCTTTTAACTTTCATAACTCACAAACTCAAAAATGTTCTCTCTTTAAAACTCCATTGAAGAACATAGAAGAGGCTCAAGATTAGGGTTCAAGCTCCAAGGCTTTCACTCAAATTTCATGGTAAAACATCATTAAAGGTATGGGAACCTTGATTCATGTAACACTTTCCTCCATGAAGCCCCCTCAACTCAATTTCAAAAATGGGCTTAAGATTCAAAAACTAGGGTTTTTCATTCTAGCAATAAGATCTTCCTAAAAACGTTTTCATTGTATTACTTTATGTATATTATGGATGATTTGATGTTTTAATGGTGATTTTATAGTAAAATTCCCCATGAACCCATGAACTACCCCATGACCCCAATTTGATGAATTACAATGAAGTCATTGATGCAACATAATTACTACTATGAATTGTGGTTATGAAACCTTGTCTTGTTCATGTTGATAATAGTATATCCTAAATTAAATTGTGAGACTTAGTTCATGACCTTGAAAGGGGTAAATTGTGAAGGATTGGTTATGATTGTTGATAGTTATTGATGAACTTATGAACTCATTTGAAATGTGATAATCCTATGATGATTGTGTGAATTGAGGTCTTGTTGGAAGACTAATTTCCCCTATCCTTACATAGGTTTATGCATAATTTGTCTAGGATGATGTTGATGGTGTTGTGTTGATTGAAAGACTAATTCTCATGAAAACACTATGAATAATGAGGTGAAATTTACTCACCTAATAATGATGATTCTAAGGTGAAAGGAAGTTCTCACTTAAATGAATCTATGAGCAATTTAGTGAATTGTATTGAATTAAGGGTAAAGTATGCCTTCACACATGTAAATACAATCCAATGCTAATTGTATAAATGGGAAATAATACTTAGTATCGAGTGGATATGGGCAATGAGGAAAAGGCCCCTCCGCTAATGCAATAGATTGGGTCATCTATAGTAAACTCATGAGATGGAAGCTCCTCCGCTAATGCAATAGGTTGGGTTTCTAGTAGAAATCTCCCTATCCCATAACTATGTGCCAAACATAGGACTTAGCTAGTGGATAGACTTAGAAGCTAAATATGATTAGTTCTACATCGACAAGTAGAATGCTTTCTTTTGGTGTGGAGTTATATGTCACCGGATTCCATGTAGCTCACATGATCTATGTCAGTTATGGCTAATCTTCCCTAATAATAATAATAAGATGATGAATATGATAGGAACTATACTATGACTTCTTAATGGGTTTACTTAGTAGGAGTCGGGGTATGGAACTTCACTTTTACATTACACAAGTAGACTTATTAGGAGGTTATGGAATGGGTTCCTTATGGTATGTTGAAATATGAATTTATGTATGAATAATGAATGGAAGGTTTTATAGATGACTTTCCTTATGTTAGTTTATGTTCATGTATTTTCCTCATATATGACTATGGATTATGGTAAGTTTGGAAATGATGTTAATGAACATGTGGCTTCAAAGGGATTCTTAGTAGGGTTGGTATTATGGGATGTCAACCATACATTGCACAAGTGTTCTTAGAGGTTGCTAAGGTATTGGTATTACTAAGTTATGAGTGTATTGTGACTATAGCTTGTCTTCTATGTTGAAAATGCATATTTGCTTTCCAAACTTGATAAATGCATACTTCCATGAAAAATGTCCTATTTAGCATATTTAAATGTTTTTATGCATGTTTCCATACTTAGTACATATTTCTGTTAACCCCTTCTTTTCTTCATACTATGAGTATAGGTCCCGGACGTTGATTCATTTCTTCCTTCTTCAAAGTAAAGCTTGGGTCGACTATTCCCTAAGTTTTGGTGAGTCCTCCAGTTCAAGGACCAGATGTTTTATTTCAGTCTTAGTTTATTAGTACTTTCTTATGTGAAGACGTTCATTGATGTAAAGGGTTAAGTCCCTAATTTCATACTCTTATGTTAGATGGCTTTAACGAGACAAGTCTAGTATTTCCACGACTATTTATTTATGGATTTTGAAGTTTGACTTCTATTTAAAAAGTTTTAATTTTCCGCATTATTTCTTATGAAATTATGTGTATTATTATGCTAAGGTCTTGTATTCGACCCCTTTCGGGGTCAACTACGCCACGCTACGTCTAGGGGCTAACCACGGGTCGTGACATTAAGAGGTTTCTTCACTTGGTTACTAGGAAGATTCGCCCGTCAAGCAACCGCACAGACGTGACATTTCTTCAGGCTTTGGTGGTGGCATGCGTGGTGCAGGGCATGGAGATGAATGTGGGGGCGCATATTATTTTTTGGAGTGGAAGATGTTCTACCGGGGTAACAAGAAGTCTTTCTTCCTACCAGGAATTATCACTGCACTGTGCAAACAGGTCAGGCAGCCCCTCCTAGATACTGATGAGATACTTCCTATGGATCCCCCCTTCACCCTCTTTTCGTTAGATAGGGCTCTATTTCTCGGAGCAAAATAAGGAGGACGGACAGGGCCAGCGCAGTCAGGCGGCTGCGGAGTCAGACAATGAGGGAGGCGATGAAATTCGTCCCTCCTGTTCCCAGCCCCCACTTTCAGCTGCATAGGTGGAGGAGTATTTGGAGGCCGTTCGGAGGAGATTGGGACGCTCTTTTGCTGACACCACTTCTGTTTCACCTAGTACTGCCATAGAGGTCGAGATGCTCCATCGCGAGCTGCGCCAGGAGAGAAGGAAGGGTATAGAGAGGGACCATCTGATGGTCTGAAAATGGAAGGCGATGAAGATCATGTTCACCTGCGTCCTCTCTGGACATGAGATTCCCATAGTCGAGAAGGGAGATTTTCGGCATTTCTCTTGCATGGATGAGGCCGTGACAAGCCTGGTGCCCCCAGAGGATCTAGACTCTGATGATGACACCTCCCAGTCCCAGGGTTCTTGATCGGGTTTCTGCCCCTCTTATGCATGTATTGAACAAAACTTTATTTTATCTTTTCATTTTTCCCAACTTTTTGTACGCACCTGGATGCTTGTCTTTGTTGTCTGTCATAAGCAATATTTAAATGCTAAGTTTTTATAACCTATACTCGATTACTGAGTACTGTTTTAGCTTGCAGGGATTAACCCAGACACGATTCAGGTCTATTTGGGTGACTTGGGAAGAACAGAGGAGACATGACTGAGATTTTTTCTCGCTCTGTCCCGCTCTGGCGGCCTCGCACTGGAAGAGAAATCCCGCCCCAACGGCTCAGAAGGAAGAAGTACCAAGGAATAATTTTTTCTGGGATCTTTCTCTTTTCTAGAGTTCACAAAGGTTCCCAGCTTTACTTAGAAGTTTAGGATAATCCTCGTAGCTAGGATAATCGTTGTCTACCCCGAGTCAATCCAACGGTACATAATCCAACCCATTCTCATTAATTCAACATCACAACCCACATATCCCTAGGATACACCCATACACTCACATGGTTAATACACAAGCACAAGACACGTCTAGATCTTCCTTACGAATTGCCTTGTAATTTATTTAGACCCTTGCATCGAACCTAGTTAGGACCTTCTTTACACAATAAGTCTCACGGTACTCAAGAATTTACAATTTGCATAACTTCAACAACTAGGCCAACTTATTGCATATATCAAAGTTCAGACACCCTTTATTGTGCACCTAATCACATCATCATATTCAAGCAATTACAAATTCACATTTGCAGTTAATTTAGACCACAAGAAGCACGCATTCACAGTTTCCAAGTTACACTTACGAGAAAGTCCAATTATTAGTTAGTTCGCTCCATGGATGACCACTTGTGATCATCCATGCAATTATACCGCTCCTAGGGCCAGATACCAATTGTAACCTTTTCAGTTCCAATTTACCTTACTTGTGTTCCTCCAGTCGTGACCATGACGTCCGGTTCATTTTGTTGAGATACCAATTGGAATCGGGAGATACCAATAGGACTCAACTCATACCACAAGCGACACTTCGCACGAAAGGAGAGAATAAGTGGAACAAATTCCTAGAATGCTTCATAGCGTCCTGAGGGTTAGATGTGGATGTCAACACACCCATCCGTAAGAGTCTAATCCACATTTGCTCTTGTACGGGGAGACTAGTAACTTGGGCTCTGATACCAATTTGTCATGACCCAATTCCACCGGGCCTTGCTGTCAGCCATTCTAACACCTAAGTAGGAGAACCCTCCTATCCCAATAGTTAAAAACATGCGGAAAACTAAAGAAAATTGTTGAAATAAGGAAATTCATATCATGTTGTTATAGAACAAAAGTTTAAAATGATTCAAGGTACAAACTTGTAAAGTAATTAACACCCCCAAGAATCTAGTCTAAATAGGTACAAGAGATACTCAGACGACAAAGCCATACATGATAATGAAAAGACACAACTTCCATCATGCGGAAGGAAAAATAGAAGATGCTGGAAATTTCTTCGTCTTCACCTAATGAAACATAACCGACCCTGCATCCAGACTATGCCAAAAGACATAGCAAGAGAAGTATCAGTACAAAACCACACGTACTAGTAGGCATCATCCGTCAATCTGACTCCCACCACAGAACATAAGAATTCAACTAGAAAGATCATGTAAATAAACGTCTCGCTTCTCCACCTTTACCTTTCTCGAATACCTCGGAATTTCACTAGCACCCTTACCACTACTTTTGATTCAGTCAACCCACCTTACTAGGTTTTTAGTCATGGCCTACCCATTCTAACCTATAGAAGAGTCCACAATTACAACTACTAACATTCCCCTGAACGAACAATCCCATACAACATACCCTTGCCTTCTCTTCATATTACCCAATCCTTGCCACCTGGCGCCTTTCATCAAGCTTTCTAACCTCTAACCCTGAATCTCTTGTAACACACGGACAACCTTAATCTGAATATAACAACTCTTGAACCCTTGGCCCTTCCCGGCTCGTTCAAGAACGAGATACTCAACGGGTTAAATAAACATAGTGGAACAAACATATATGGTCACCATAATCATTTAACCTTTCAGGAACAATACCACAACAATTATTGCTTAAGAACAACATACAACTTCACAATCTCAAATATATAGTTAAAACAAGTCATTGGTCCTCTCATGGAACTCAAACCCAAGTTGTTAGCATACCGGAACGTGGTACCCGATCCAATGTTTATGCCAGACCGTGGAAACCGATCTCATATTTATGTTGGAATGTGGCCACTAATCCAAGTTAGTTTGTCGGAACGCAACACTCAATCCATTCAACACCCACAATCACAATCGCTTATATTCTCACAGCATGCATCAAGAGGTGATTCATGGTAGGCAGTTCTTCATTCATACTTATTTACATTAGGTTTGATCACAATGCTTCATCCAAGTACACACGCGTATCATAATGCGGAAATCATCCACATATATCACACAACCAAGAAATCAAACCATCACCTAGCCCTAGTTCATCGTCTAAGGCTTCTTCCTAGGATTTAATTATCTCTTATTCGGTGCATGAAGGCCTACAAATAAATCCTACCATTTATTTACATTATACTACGCAGTGAACACATATATATAACTACTCAATTAATAAGATCTAGCCTAACTGGGCACCAAGCAGTTGCACGGATTTTTCGGCTTCAATTCATGTTTTCAGACTTCGTGACAGTGATCTTGACCGGAAATCCGCAATCCATCGGTCTCCTTACGCTAGGTTTCTCCTTCTCCTTTCTTTCCAAGCGTAGAGCAGCTTATTGGGGGTTTCTAGGGTGGTTTACGTCTAAATTTGGTGTTTTAGGAAGAAGGAGAAACTAAGATTTTGCATTATTTACATTTTGTCTCGCCTATCCTGCTCTGGCGCAAGCTTACCCCGTCGTGGCGCCGCTGCCCTAGAGACATCTGGCCCGCCTTGGCGGGATAGTGGCCCAGTAATTTCCTTAATTGTTTTCCTTTCCTAAATAACAACTGTTCGGGTCGTTACAATTAACTTTCTAACCTAATATTGTAATTAAATCAAATCTTTTTCATGAAAAAAATTATAGAAGCAAAATGAAATTAGTATGATATTTGTAATGAGATATGAACTTAAAATTTAAATAGGTAAAATATTATTGATCAACTTACTTAATGCTAGTCTAGCGGTTGACCATATATTTCCAAATATTTTGGGCAAATTATTTTTTGGTAAAATTTTGCCATGTGTTTGACCATAAATTTCTAAATCTTTTTGGAAAGTCATTTATCGGTGAAGTTTTGCCATGTGTTTGGCTACAAATTTACAAATATTTTTGGCAAGTCATTATTGGGTGAAGCTTTGATATATGTGTCGCCATAGATTCTTTTGGAAATATATTTGACTTTTTTAAAAAAAAAAATGATTTATACCTATAAGTTCTAAAAATGTATTAAAAAATACTCATAAGTTTGTATTGTCATTTTATAATGAAAATGTTTCGTGAAAAGTAATGACAACGAACATAATTAATATGAATTCGAAAAAAGGAAGAAAACAAAATGAAAATATCATTGATTTGAATACGTAAAACAACTATTACTACTTGTAATTGGAAGTGACTTCGGAGAGTAAGCTCGGATAAAAATTGTATAAAATATGTATATGACAGTATAAATTTTGTACAACAAACTAGAAATGAAATTTAGTCTAAAATTACTAATGTTGGGTGTTTTATAAAATATAAAAGTTTATGATAATTTTAAATATTTTAAAATTCTCGAATACTAAAATCTAGCTCAAATTTTATTTTTTCTAGAACTTGGGAACTAGGGAACTTGGGATAACTAATTATATGACCAAACACTAGTTACCAATTTGCTTCTAAATTTTTCCCAAATATAATCTTCTTACTTTTGGACTACTAGGTTATTATTAGTAAATGAAAATGTAATTGGAAGGAGCATTAGTTAAAATATCAAAATCTTCAAATATATTTATAGTAACCAAATCAAAATCTCAACTTATCTTTGATTAAAGGTATCCCATGAGATTAAAGGTTTATTAAATTAAATATTCTTATAATATAATCTAATTTTTGAATACATCTCTTGTATTTTAAAATATAAACACTTACACGATTTATATTTTGAAAATATCATACACTTATACTATCTATGAGTTATAGCCATGACTAAATATATTAGTACATATAGTAAAATTATTAATTACACAAATTAATTAATAAGATATTCCAATTATTATTAGTAACTTTCTCGCTCTTAAAGCATACACGCTATTTTATTTTTATTTAGTTATAATATTTTATTATATAATATTTAAGGGTGTGACCTAGTCATTAACAAAGTGGTTGAAAATCACCAGATGTATGATTTTTCCTCATCTTCTAGCCTTGTGAATAGAGTTATCTAGTACTTATTACTGGTATAAGGTAACATATATTCCGTGAAATTAGTTAAGATACACATAAAATTGACTTGGTCACCACAATTATCAAAAGATATATATTAATAAAATATTCAAGGGTGTGACCTAATGATCAAATAAAGTGTGTTAAAAATCATGAGATCTGTTATTTTCCCTCATCTTTTAGACTTGTGAATAGAGTTATCTAGTACTTGTTATTGGTATGAGGTAACAAATATCCCGTAAATTAGTCGAGGTACAAATAACCTGACTTAGATACCATGATTATCAAAATATATATTTCATTATATATTAATTTCTCATTTTTACAACCCAAAATAAGCACATTCACACAACGCAAGTCTCTCGTTAACATTTGTTTGGTGTTATAACTCTACTTACGGGTTTAACAACTTTCTTTGGTTTTAATTTATACTTATATTTGTCTTAAAAAAATCATTTAATATAATTAATAATTTATTCAATTTAAATAAACTATTTTTTCTAAAATCAAAAGTTCAAAATGTTGCTCTCGCATTTTTTTTGGTTTACACCAATTGAGTCCACGTACGGAACAAAAGAATTATACACAAAATAGAAATAAAATTGTGATTAATTCTATCCAATTGTGTTTATTTTTATAGAAACCCGTCATTAGCTTTAAAATTTTAAACGAAAAAAGTATAATCAATGAAAGGTATGTGCTGCTTCATTATATTTTGATGCTTCATTATATTTTTGGCATGTAAGATAATGAATTTCATTTGCATTCTATTATAAAGAGAGATTTTGTAACGACCGGGTTCCATCGTTATAGAAAAGCCAACGGGGAAAATATTTGGGCCGAAAAACTTTTTCATAGAATCTTGAGATTTTCCAACCTAGTCTAGATTTGGATGAAATCGGAGTCATCAAATTCTAGGGAAATCTGGTATCAATTGGGTGATCTACTTATGAATTCGATCACATGAGTAGATATATAGGTCGTTAAGGAATTTGTACGACTTTACGGAATTAAATTTGGGTGAGTAGAACTCCCAAAATTGACCTTAGCGTGAACGGGTAGTTTCTGAGTGTCGTTGTTTTAAGGCGTGTTGTGAAATGGGGGTATTAGAATTATTTAAATAGCTCACTGTTTCGTGCAAGCCGCTTTGGTGGTGATTTTTATTGCCAGGGCGGGGTCTATGTAGCGGGGTGAGGACCGCTGTGGCGGGCTCGACGCGACTTAAGTAAAAAGTAAACTCCAAAACGTCTTTATTTTGCACTTTTCGACTTTGAGAGCAATGAGACGAATCCCAGGAGATTCTTGACAGTTTTCCACCATTTTAAGGCTAAAGGTAAGGTTTTAACTCCCCGAATCTATTTTTTGATCCGTAGAACATAATCTAATGGGTAATTATCGATGGAGAAGGGTTTTGATATGGAATTTATGGTGGAAAAAGCCCTAATATGTGATATTGGGATCATGGATTTGATCTAGGGTTGATAGGATTGTTAGTAATTCTAGTAATTAGTTATTTTTTATTAATTCACGTGTTATAATGATTGTTTATAGACCAAGAACAAGCTGAACGAATCCGGAAAGTGAAGGATCAAGTTTCTTAGGGTTTCAAGCTTGTTTCGAGGTAGGTGATGGTTGTGATTCTATGACTGTGTTATGTATGTTTGTTCTTGCTTCACTATGATACATGTATGTATGCGAACGTTGCATTATTGATCACATTAATTGTAAATGAGAATATATGAATGATGAATGCCATGAATCATGACTTGATTATATGATTATGAGAATGTACTTTGTGATTGTGATTGTGGCTTGTTGAATAGATCGGGTGTTTCATTCCGACAGACTAACTTGGATCGGTTGCCACGTTCTGGCATAATTATGAGATCGGTTGCCACGTTCCGGCATAATTATGGGATCGGTTGCCATGTTGCGGCATAAACATTGGATCGGGGTACCACGTTCCGGTATGCTAACTGTTTGGGTTTAGGTTCCATGAGAGGACCAATGAGTTCACATAATTGTGTATCTTGAGAAATGTGAAATTGTACGTTGTTCGTAAATGATGATGATATTGTATATGTTTGGTGTATGCATGTTATTATTATGTTGTATTGACTTATATATGTTGCACTTAGTGGGATAGCCGCGTGATCCTACCAGTACATTGTGGTTGTGTACTGATACTACACTTTCTCTTTCCTTGTTGAGTACAGGGCATCTTCAGGTGGCTATTGACAAACCTCGCTTAGAAGATCAGTGATCACCGATCGAATTCAAGGGTGTGCCAGTTCTTCCAGGCTGCCATGAGTTCTCTTTCAGTCTATGTCCATATTTCGGACTTGGACTTTTTAGTTAGTTATTAGTTCATTAGTTTGAGGTTGTAACCCTTCTTGTTTAGAGTTTTGGTTCATTGTTAGAGTTTTGGTACATTGCTAGGGTTTTGGTACATTGACTTTCAACTTCTAGGCATTACTTCCGCAATGTTAGTTTTTGTTGTTAGACTTTAGTTGGAATTTATGGGAACTCTATTTCTTTCCTTAGCATTTAACTTGCTTCCATAACTTAAATGCTTTAGTATGTTGATTAAGTTGGTTAGTTAATTAGTATAAATGGTTCTCCCACCGGAGGGTTAGTGTGGGTGCCAATCACGATGGTCTGGGTCATGACAAAGTTGGTATCAGAGCATAGGTTCGTTGATCTCGATGCACCAAAATAAGTATAGTAGAGTCTTGCGGAATGGTACAGAGACGTCTCTGCTTTTCTTTGAGAGGCTATAAGACTTTTGGAAATATCTCTGTTTTTTATCTTGTCTCCTTTCGTGCTATAACTTAATTCCAATTGGTATCTGGTGATTCAAATTGGAATCTAACTTCCTTCACTCTTCTGTCCGCTGATGGTTAACACTAGATTCAATGGTGTCAGGCCCGTAGCTCCTATTAATTCCCTAGCTGAGGAATATGCAGTGAGAGGTCACGGTCGAGGCAGGGGTAGAGAAAGAGCTATGGGTAGAAGCCTAGGAAGAGTGGCGCTTACTAGAGATGGGGTACCGGTCGAAAATGCTCCCCAAAATGACCCATTATGTGCATCATGAAGAGATAGAGGATAATGTTGAGGTTGAAAATGTTGAGGAGGTTGGAAAAGAGGAAGAGGTGCATGCTGAAACTACATGTATTCCTCCTTTGGACCCAGTGTTATCTCAGTAGATCATGTTATTCTTGAAAGGGTTGGTTGGTCCTGGAGTGCTCCCCTCTGTTCAAGCAACTAAAGCTCCTACTAATTACCCTGTTGCTATCATTGCGCTCAAGGTGGGTGGGATCGGAGGTAATGATTCTTTATTCCATCTTTTGTTGAGTTCTATTATGATTGGTAATGAGCATGAGATGTTGACTAAGTTTTTGAAGCTAAAGCTTCCTGTATTTCTTGGTTCTGAGAGTGAGGATGCTTATTAGTTTATCTTAGATTGCTATGAGAGGCTTTATAAGTAGGGAATTGTCCATCAGCATGGGGTTGAGTTCGTGACTTTCCAGCTTCAAGGTGAGGCTAAGCAGTGGTGGAGAGCTTATACGAAATGCAGATCTTCAACTTTACCCCCCACTTTCCTGGACTTTTGGAGTTTATGGGAACTCTATTTATTTTCCTTAACATTTAAACTTGCTTCTATAACCTAAAATGCTTTAGTATTTTGATTAAGTTGGTTAGGTAATTAATATGAATGGTTCTCCCACCGGAGGGTTAGTGTGGGTGCTAATCACGATGGTCTGAGTCGTGACAAAGTTTGTATCAGCGCCTAGGTTCGTTGATCTTGATGTAGCAAAACGAGTCTAGTAGAGTCTTGCGGAACAGTACTGAGACGTTTGTACTTTTTTAAGAGAAACTATAGGACGTTAGGAAATCTCTCTACTTATTTTTGTCTCCTTTCGTGCTATAACTTGATTCCAATTGGAATCTGGCGATTCAAATTGGTATCTAACCTCCTTCAGTCTTCTGTCCATAGATGGTTAACACTAAGTTCAATGACGTCAAGCCCGTAGCTCCCGTCAATGCTCCAACTGAGGAATGTACAGTGAGAGGTCGCGGTCGAGGTAGGGGTAGAGGAAGAGCGAGGGGTAGAGGCCGAGGAAGGGTTGCGCCTACTATGGATGGAGCACCAATTGAAAATGCTCCAGTAATGAGGTCCCTCCTACGTGTATGCACCACCAGAGTTTTCATAAGAACTCTGGGGCGAGGGCCAAGGTGAACCCGGATTAACGATGAGAAGCGGTCAAATCAGTAGCAAAGGCACTAGGATGGACGGTTGGTTGAACCGGGTGATAGCATCATGAAGAGGTAGATTAGACTATCGAGGTTGAGATTGAAGAGAATGTTGGACAAGAGGAAGACCTGCAGACTGAGACTACATGTATTCCTCCCATAGACCTAGTGTTAGCTAAACATATCATGTCGTTCTTGAAAGGATTGGTAGTCCTGGAGTCCTTCCATATGTTCAAGAAACTCAAGCTCCCGCCAATCCTCCTATTGCTATCACTGTCCCCAAGGTGGGTGGGAATGCAAGTAATGATGCTTTCTTCTATCCTTTGTTGGGTACTGTTATGACTGGTAATGAGCATGCAATGTTGACCAAGTTCTTTAAGTTGAAACCACCTGTGTTCCATGGTTCGGAGAGTTAGGATGCATATGAGTTCATCATAGATTGTTACGAGAGGCTGCATAAGTTGGGAATTGTCCATCAACATGGGGTTGAGTTCGTGACTTTTCAGCTTCAAGGTGAGTCTAAACAGTTGTGGAGAACTTATGTGGAATGCAGATCTTCAATTTTACTCCCATTTACTTGAACCCAGTGTCATGATCTGTTCTTAGAGAAGTATGTGCCACAGACTTTGAGGGATCACAAGATGGATGAGTACATGGCTTTGGAACAAGGTGGTATGTCTGTGGTTGATTTTGAGGTTAAATTTCATGCGTTGTCTAGATATGCTACGCAACTGGTGACTACTGAGGAAGAGTGGATCCGTCTCTTTATTAAGGGACTAAATTCTGAGTTGCAAGTATTATCTATTCATATGACCTCTGAAGGGAAAAGCTTCAATGAGGTAACAAACTTTGTGAAGAAAGTGGAGGGTGTGAGGAGAGACGGTCAGGCCAAGGCATTTCTAAGAAAGCCAAAAATTGAGGCAACTTTCAGGGATCTTACTCCAGCGGTTCAGGGAGGCCAACATTGCAGTACGGCCAATTCAATCCTTTATGTCCGCCTCTACATGTAATTACTCAGGAACTCCACCTCATAATTTGATTCAGGATAGCCAGGGAGTCGCACCTTCAGCAGGTAGGAGGCCATCTTTTGATCGTACTTGCTATAACTATGGAGAACCTGGGCATATGAGGAGAGATTGTCCCCACCCATTCATGATGGATTCCACGCAACAGTAGTCTAGAGCAGTGGTACCCGCGGGGAATGATAATAATGGTTGAGGGCATCCACAAGGTCGGCGAGGAGGAAATCAGTGAGGCCACAGAGGTAGGGGAAATGGTAACGTAGGCAGAGGTACAGTGCAACCAGGCAGGTAAGTCGCCCATCACAATGATAGGGCTCAGTGTTATGCTTTTCCAAGCAAGATCGAGGCGGAGGGGTCTGACGCAGTGATCACATGTACTATTCTTGTCTGTGATCGGATAGCTAATGCGTTCTTTGATCCGAGTTCTACTTATTCTTTTGTGTTCGTGCGTTTTGCCTCAGCATTTGCTATGATTTGTGATATAGTTGATTCCCCCATCCATGTTTCTACCCCAGTTGGAAAGTCTGTCATAGTCACCAATGTCTATCGTGCTTGTCTTATTTTGCTTATGGGTTTCTAGATTTGGGCTAATTTGGTGATTTTAGAGATGACTGACTTTGATATAATCTTAGGCATGACTTAGTTATCCCCTTATTATGTTGTGCTTAATTGTGATACTAAGTCTGTAACTATAGAAATTCCAGGAAGGGAAAAGTTAGAGTTGGAAGGGGTGTACAAGCCTAAGCAAGCTAAGATCATATCCTTCATTCAGGCAAGGAAGTTGGTAGGGCAGGGTTGTTTAGAGTATTTGGATCATATTCAGGATATTTAGGTTGAGTCTCCATCTATTGAGTCTATTCCTATTGTGTCAGAATTTAGAGAAGTGTTTCCTACTGATCTGCCTAGTATGCCTCCTGATAGAAATATAGATTTCTGCATTGATTTAGAACCTGGTACTCATCCCATTTCCATCCCTCCATATCACATGGCTCCAACGGAATTAAGAGAGCTCAAGGCTCAAATCCAAGAGCTTCTTGATAAAGAATTTATTCATCCTAGTGCTTCCTCGTGGGGTGCTCCAATTTTTTTTGTTAAGAAAATTGATGGTAGTATGAGGATGTGTATAGATTACCGGCAATTGAATAGGGTCACCATTCGAAACAAGTACCCACTGCCTCAAATAGATGATCTTTTTGACCAATTACAAAGTGCATCAGTTTTCTCCAAGATTGACCTAAGGTCTGGTTACCATCAGTTGAAAATTAGGCATGAGGATGTGCCAAAGATGGCGTTTAGAACCCGCTATGGGCACTATGAGTTTCTAGTGATGTCATTTGGGTTAACTAATGCGCCTGCATCATTTATGAGTTTAATGAATGGTGTGTTCAAGCCATTTCTTGATTCATTCATCATAGTCTTTATTGATGATATTTTGGTCTATTCAAAAAGTGAGGAGGAGCATGTCGACCATCTTCGCAATGTTCTTGGTGTTGTTAGGAAACAAAGGTTGTATGCAAAATTTTATAAGTGTGAATTTTGGTTGACTTCGGTTACATTTTTGGGACATGTAGTTTCAAAAGAAGGGGTAATGGTAGATCCCCAAAAGATTGAGGCAGTTAAGAATTGGATTCGGCCTTGCTCTATGACGGAAGTTAAGAGTTTTGTGGGGATCGCTAGCTACTATCGTCGATTTGTGAAGAACTTTGCTTATATCGCCACGCACTTGACAAATTTGACAAAAAAAGAGGTACCCTTTGAATGGACTGAAAGATGTGAGGAGAGCTTCCAAAAGCTCAAGACTCTATTGACCATTTCGCCTATTTTAGCATTACTGGTGGAAGGTAAATATTTTATAGTTTATTGTGATACTTCACATTCTGGTTTGGGTGTTTTGTTGATGCAGGCTAAGAATGTTATAGCTTATGCATCGCGTCAATTAAAGGTGCATGAGAGGAATTACCCAACACATGATTTAGAGTTGGCAGCGGTAGTGTTTGCTCTTCAGATCTGGCGGCATTACCTCTATGGTGTCAAGGGTGAAGTATTTACTGATCATCGTAGTGTGCAGCATGTGTTCACTCAAAATGATCTGAATTTGAGACAGCGAAGGTGGATGAAGTTACTTAAAGATTATGATGTCACCATTCACCATTCGAGTAAGGCTAATGTAGTGGCAGACACTTTGAGTCGAAAAGCGGTGAGTATGGGTAGTTTAGCTTGCTTGAGTGTAACTAGACGACCCTTGGAGTCTAAGTTTATATAGTTGGGCATCTCAGAAAAAGGTGGGTGTTAGCTAGCATTAAAGTTATCGCCACATTTATTGAAGAAATCAAGGCCAAGCAATTTGAGGATGAATATTTGAAAGAACTTAAGAAGAAGACTGCGATTGGTAAGGCACAAGAGACCGCTCTTAATGCGGAAGGTGTGCTAAGTTTTAAATGAAGGATTTGTGTTCCTCGAGTTGATGATTTGATTCAGAAATTGTTGACAGAATCCCATGGTTCGCGATATTCCAATCATCCGGGTGTGACCAATATGTACCGAGATTTGAAGCAAATTTACTAGTGGCCGGGCATGAAGAAGGATATAGCGGAGTTTGTGGCTAAGTGCCAAAATTGCCAACAAGTAAAATATGAGCATCAAAGGCCTGCAGGTTTGCTTCAGAGAATGCCAATTCCGGAATGGAAGTGGGAAATGATAGCCATGAATTTCGTGGTTCGTCTTCCCAAGACCTTGGGGAAGTTTGATTCTATTTGGGTAGTGGTTGATAGATCGACTAAGTCGGCCCATTTTATTCCGGTGGAATAGATTATAATGCTAAACAATTGACTAAGGTGTATGTTAAAAAGATAGTGAGGTTGCATGGGGTGCCCCTTTCTCTCATCTTAGACCGTGGTACGCAATTTACCTCCATGTTTTGGAGGAAATTACATGATGAATTGGGTACACAACTCACTTTTAGTACAGATTTCCATCCGCAAACGGACGGGCAGTCGGAGAGGACTATTCAAGTGTTAGAAGACATGTTAAGGGCATGTGCGTTTGATTTTGTGTCACGCCCCGAGCCTACACCCTGGACGTGGATGGCACTCGAAGACCATTGCTGGCCTCAAGCGAACCCTTGGCCTGACTTACTGACTCACCGAAAAACTCTAAGAATTATTACAATGATCAAATGCACTTACTCAAATAGCTTAATAAAATATCTTAGAATGGCCAAAATGGCAACTCAAGTCTTAGCATATGAAATGATAATGTAAAGACAACTAACTGCTAACTGTTTATGAAGCCTCTAAACAACTGAGATGGATGTCGGGACAGGCCCACAACATCCTAATGAACTACCTAATACTCAAAGAAAATAAAAAGGAGTCTTCCAGAATGCAAGGAGTCTCACCAACAGACTTTAAGTGCTCAACTGGATCAACGAGGCACTGGATGCTGATCCTGGTTACATGTGTCTGCATCATAATAAGATGCAGACCAGCTGGCATCAGTACATTGAATGTACAAGTATGCGAGTTGGAATGCTAACACAAGATATAGGCTTGAAAAGAATACGAAGAAACACTTACCTTGGCTTTTCTCAACTCCTGAATAACTTAACTCAATATAAAGAAATAAAGCATATGCAATATATATATAACTTATAAAATAGTTGAAAACAACTTGTTTAGTTAAATATTAAGCAATAACGAACTTAACTTTACTCATGCAATAAAGTAATATAGTTTCTATGGGAGAGTCTCTAACCGACAACCACCACTATGAGCCTGAGTGATGATACAATGTTTTACCTCACACTGCCAAGGACCATCCTATACCTTGCTGGGGGTATAGAACCTAACTGACTAAGTGGATCCACTAGTCTATGCTAAAAGCATCTTAAGGAGTCATCTAAAATTTATGATCCTTTACTACCCATGATGGCTACATGGTTTATGGAAACTTGAGTTAATATGAATTCGCATCCCCATATCGGTGCTCAATACTACTCCCAAAATATGCCTAGCTCATATGTTTGTAAAAACAAAACTCTTTCTTTGGTTTGAGATAATTACTCAAAACTTAGCTTAAAAACTCTCTTGGAAATCTTAGTTTCCTTTCTTGCTCAAATGTGAAAACATTTACTATTTAACTGAAAACGAGCTCAAAGGCTCTTTTGGAAATGAAGGTTTCATTTCTTCTTTAATTGTGAAAACATTTTATTCTTTGGGAATACATAGTCCCGATATACTCTTTTGAAGACATGAACTTCAAACTTTACTCTTTACTCAACTCAAAACTCAAGTCTTAAAACAAAGTTAAAATATTTGTAAAAGACTCTTGGAAAACTTTATAAACTTTTCTTAACTTGGCTCTTGACTACTCTTGACTTGACTCATAACTTTTCTTGAATTGAATTTATGGATTGAAGGATCGTAATTTGTGATAGGAAAGATCTCATGATGTTTAGGAATGAATTTAGATAGCTAAACATGAGAAAAAGATCAAAAATTAAATTTGAGAGTGGGTCCGCGATGCGGAGACATTTAATTTTTGGTTGCGAAAATACTTTTTGAGGTAGAACAGTCTTTGACCACTCCACGATGCGAAATGAATTTTCCCAAATCTAGGAAGCAGCTCCGCGACGCAGAGGCATGTCCATATTTCTATCGATGAAATTTCTTCTTTGTTTTTCAACTTTAAACCCTCTAAACTTCGATGGTTCTTTTCCCAAACACTTAGAATCGATTAAATGTTCAAAGTACATCAGATTCTACTCAAAATTGAACCTAAAATCATGAATTCGAATCAAACAACTCCTCAACAATTTCAATGAATCAAGGATTTAATAGAACTTCAACAAACCCATCAATAACTCAATTTCTAAACTTTTAAGAACTTAAATTCGCTGAAATAAATCATGATCGGCGCGTGGGTGAACTAAGACAATGCTATGTGATCTCGCATATCTTGTAGGGATCACCCCCGACGAAATCCACAAGCGATTCTTGAAGATATTGATTATTCTTGCTCCTTCTCCTCTTTTCTCCTCTTCATTTTTCTGCTCTAATACCTTAACTCAATATTTTAAAAGCGTAAACTGAACCAAATCAATGAATTAAACCAATTGGGTATGGAAAAGACCAAAATACCCTTTTAAAATCCGATTTGGTCTTTCCTTATTCGAACAACCCAACTTCCAATGGGCATATCTCACTCATACGAACTCGGAATTGCGCTAACTCAGCGGCGTTGGAAAGATCGTTCTAAGAGTTTTCCAACCATAACTGGAAGTAAACCTGAATCATCCAGAGCTAGGAGATATGTTCGTTTGTAGTTGAACAAAAACTCACTTATTCTAACTTAACCAAATTTCCAGATTTCAATTTTTTCCAAAAAATGACTATTTCCAAATTCTTAACTTCTTCCTAGTTAATTCGATTTGCGAGATGTTAAAATATCTCCCCCTTGGGAAATTCGTCCCTGAATGAGATTACTCTTACTAGTCTAAGGGTGTAATATATAACCTTCAACTCAAATAACCAACAATCAATGCAAACACACATGCAATCTCATAAATTAAAGAGTACTAGGAAGAAAATTTGTGTCTTGATCTGGAATTTTCCCCGGATTCGAAGAGATGTGGATATATATTCTTCATATCTGCTTCATCTTCCCAAGTAGTTTCCTCAACAAACTAATTTCTCCATAGAACTTTGACTGATGCTACCTCTTTTGTTCTCAACTTGCGAACTTGACGATCTAAAATATGAACCGGAATCTCTTCATAAGATAAGCTATCCTTGATCCCAATATCTTCAGTTGGTATAATCAATGAAGGATCACCCATGCACTTCTTCAACATGGAGACATGAAATACCGGATGGACCGCTGCTAACTCTTGTGGTAGCTCCAACTCATAAGCTACTTTGCCAATCCTCTTGGCTATTTCATAATGTCCAATATACCGGGGACTAAGCTTCCCCTTCTTACCAAATCTCATAATTCCCTTCATGGGTGAAACTTTCAAATATACCCAATCATCTACTTCAAACTCTAACTCTCTTCTCTTAACATTAGTGTAGGATTTCTGACGACTATGCGCCGTTTTCAACCTCTCTTGAATCACTTTCACCTTCTCCATAGCTTGATGAACTAAGTCTGGTCCTATCAACCCAGCTTCACCAACTTCAAACCATCAAATAGGATATCTGCATCCTTTCCCCCTTCCATTCCGGAAAGTCTAAATTCTGAGCCATACCACTAGGCCTTTGGTGCTCTACTTAAACTTGTTGGCAATTTGGACACTTAACAACAAATTTTGCAATGCCCTTATTCATACTACTCCACCAATAAACTTCTCTCAAGTCACGGTACATCTTTGTGGAACCCGGATGGATAGAATATCTGGAGCTATGAGCTTCCTCCATGATCCTTTCTTGGAGTTCATCCACCATTGGTACACATAACCTACCTTGATATCTCAATACACCATCTCCCCCTTGTTCAAAAGCTAATACCTTTTGCTTATGAACATTTGCCTTCAATTCAAGCAAAATAGGGTCTTGGTCTTGCTTGCCTTTTACTTCTGACACTAATGATGATTCTGCCCCATTCATCACCATTATTCCTCCTTCTGTGGAATCCATAAGTATGACTCCCAGGCGTGCAAGTCTATTCACATCTTTTGCTAACTCTCTCTTTTCTTCGTCAACATGGGCGGTACTACCCATAGACAACCTGCTTAAGGCATCAGTAATAACAATAGCCTTACCTGGGTGGTAAAGAATACTCATGTCATAATCCTTGAGTAGTTTCAACCACCTCCTTTGTCTGAGATTAAGCTCTTTCTGAGTAAACACATACTGGAGACTCTTGTAATCGGTGAACACATCCACATGAACGCCATACAATTAATGATACCATATTTTCAAGCAAATACTACGGCAGCCAACTCTAAGTCATGGGTTGGATAATTCTTGTCATGAAATTTCAACTGTCTAGAGGCATAAGCTATTACCTTGCCATTCTGCATTAATACACAACCCAAGGCAACTCTAGATGCATCACAATACACCACAAAACCTTGAGTACCTTCCGGTAAGGTCAAAACTAGGGTAGTAGTCAACCTCTTTTTCAATTTATGAAAGCTTTTCTCACAAGCTTCAGACCATTGAAATTTAACTGTCTTCTGAGTCAAGTTGGTCAAAGGATACGAAATAGACGAGAACCCCTCTACAAAACTTCTATAATATCCAGCTAAACCTAAGAAACTCCTAATATCAGTCGGAGATGTGGGTCGAGTCCAATTTTGCACTGCCTCTATCGTTTGGGTATCAACTCTAATACCATCACCAGAAACTATGTGGCCTAAGAATGTCACAAACTCTAGCAAAAACTCACACTTAGAGAACTTGGTATACATCTCATTATCTTTCAAAGTCTGAAGAACTATTATGAGATGGCTAGCATGATCTTCTTCATTCCTTGAATAGATTAGTATGCCATCAATGAAGATGATAACAAACATATCTAAATAAGGTTTGAAGACTCTATTCATAAGGTCCATGAATGCTGTTGATGCACTAGTCAAACCAAAGGACATGACCAAGAACTCATAATGACCATAACGGGTCCTAAATGTTGTGTTTGGAATATAACATTCCCTTACTTTCAACTAATGGTAGCCTGATCTGAGGTCAATTTTTGAGAAATAGGAAGCACCCTGAAGCTGATAAAAAAGATCATCAATTTTCGGAAGAGGATACTTATTCTTGATGGTAACCTTGTTCAACTAATGGTAATCTATACACATCCTAAGGGAACCATCTTTCTTTCTCACAAATGGGACCAGAGCGCCCTAAGGTGAGACACTTGGTCGAATAAAACCTTTCTCTAAAAGATCTTCCAACTGCTCTTTTAACTCATTCAACTCTGCTGGTGCCATTCTATATGGAAAAATAATGATAGGACGAGTATTGGGAAGAAGGTCTATACCGAAGTCTATTTCTCTCTTAGGAGGGACTCTGGGAAGATCATCTGGGAAAACTTTTGGAAACTCTGTTACTACTAAAACTGACTGAATAGTAGGTATCTCAACACTAGAGTCATTAACTCGGACTAAGTGATAGACACAACCCTTAGAAACAAACTTTCTCACCTTAAGGTACGAAATGAAACGACCCTTAGGCACTGCTGAACTGCTTTTCCACTCTAAGACTAGCTCATTTGGAAATTGAAACTTAACATCTCGAGTTCTACAATCAACTGAGGCATAACAGGCATGAAGCCTGTCCATACCAAGAATGACATCAAAAGCTACCATGTCTAACTCAATTAAATCAGCCATGGTACTTTTGTGATTGACGGAAACGGGACAATTACGATAGACTCTCTCTGTTAGAATAGACTCACCAACAGGTGTAGAAACACTGAATGGTTCACTAAGTTGCTCAGGAATAACATCAAAATGAAGACTTGGATCATACCAGTGACAACATATGGTGAATCCTCTTCATCTCGATGACTAGCGATAGTATAAAGATGGTTTCCTTCTCCGTCTGCCCTTGAAGTAGCTCATCTAGATACAGCTCTATCTGGTGGAGCAATTGAAGAAGACTAGGCTCTATTGCCCTCATTACCATTACTTTGTTTTCTCTTAGGACACTCTCTCATAAAATGACCATTTTGGCCGCACTTGAAGCTACCAGTGGAGCCATCAAGACTTATCCCTGAGTGGTTCCAACCACACTTAGCACATGAAGGAGTCTTAGAACCCCTTTGTGCCTTACTACCTTGCAAAAGAGTTGGTCTAGCTCTGAAGTTCTGAGAATTTTGACTATTGTACTCACTTTTATTCCTTGGTACATGTGCACTAGCAGATGATGGAGTACGTCCATTCTGCTTATATTGGAAACAAGACCGGTTCACACTACTCTTTCGCTGCCTGAACTAATTCCCTGATGTCTTAGTCCTTTTATTCTTAAACTCTTCTTTATCCCTCAGCTTATCCTCATCAAATTGTTGCACATGGATCATCAGCCTTTCATGTCCATGTCACCTATTAGCATCGCAACTTTACTTTCCTTACTTGTCAGACGAGGCAACCCAACAACAACCATACCCATCTTACTCCTCATATCATCAACCATCTCTTTGCTTCTCCAAGCTCATGGGGAAGGAAACGCCCCATGAAAGCACTCTCAAAAACAGTCCGACTAACAAACAATTACACGTAATCACGAGTTAGAAAGAAACTTTTTAGAGATAAACTCTAACGCACGAAGTGAGTATGAAAGAATTGAGGAATTTACTAAATGTTGCCGCCTCCTAATTATAGATGTGGTGCGCTTCACACCGATAACTAGGACTCTACAGACACGGTTTAATAGACTCCCTAGGTGTCACGACCCAAGCCTAGGGCCTAGACGTGACATGGCGAATGAGGAACCCAAAGGAACCCCGAACAAGCCTCTCAAACTTGTCATCACACTTCATCGGTCGCGGAAGTACATTCAACATTAATTAACGGGAAATAGGGACTAAGGGCAAACCATTTCAAAATGACATCATAGAATAAGAGCCAAGCTCATTTACAAAATACTTGTCCAACGCACACCTCTACATACATAGATAGGACGGGGTCATGACACACTACCGACTCCCCTCATAGTCAAAATACAATTGCAAGCTAAAGACTCAAAACATAGGAGTAGGAAACATAACATAGCCCTCTAATCATTGAGGACTCACCAACAACTCGGATAAGCACCGTACTAGCCACGTGAATGGAGAGGAGGATCAAGGGTATCTCCGGTCCCTACATGGTGACATCATGTAGGCAAAATATGCGTTAGTACTTGGAATGTACTAAGTATGCGGGGTGTAACACAACAATAGACAAGGACA
>JAJOOS010006407.1:0-27412 GCA_029582725.1 Solanum chiquidenum
TTAGAGTCCACTTGTGCAATGCATAAGTAGGGTCCATAGTCCTACCTACACTAAGTAACTCTTCAAGAAATCATGACTAGAGTTCATATTCTTATCTTAGTTCATTTCTTAACTTTCGGGAGACATTGCCATAACCGACAGAGACCATATGAGCTACACGGAATCCGGTGTTCTACTCCCACACCGAAAAGAGAGGGTACTACTTGCCAAAGTAGGACCTACATACATAATAGCTATCTAGTGGATCCACTAAGCTAAGACCTACTGGGTCACCTTGTTATGGAACAAAGAGATTGCTACTAGAAAACCTTAACTTGCTAGGCGTGGAGGTTTCCATCTCATGAGACAACATCTACGTTGGGAACCCGGACTTTCTAAACGTGAAGGTTCTCTTGTGGGAAGCCAGACTTCCTAAACGTGAAGCCCCCACTCTCATTTTTCATGTTCACTCGGTGCTGAGCTCCAACTCCCTTTTTAAACATTTTTAAGCCTTTATTTAACATTAGTTCATAAAATAGTCTTTAAGGAATTAATCCCTCATATCATATAGCTCAAAGGTTTCTAAGATGAGAATGACCTTTCATCATAGAACCTACATTATGTGAGAATGACCCTTTCACATAGTCATACCATATTCATAACATAGTCTAGGTTAGAGTACAATTGAGGAAACCTTTCAAGAGACTCCCTTTCACTAGATCATCATAAACCTTATTCATTCGTTCATGTGTGTGTGTACATATGTGAGAAAGACTTTCACATAAACACCTTTATGCAACACATATTCATACCTTGCCACTCATATACTTTGCATGCATAATAAGATGTAAGGGTGCATATAAGAGTTAACCTTTCAATAGACATCATAACACATCATATTCATAGCTATACATGTAGAGTGTGTGTGTACATATTGGTCCTCATAGTGACATAATAGCAACGACATTGATATTGAGTGCACTCCCCTTCAAGGGATCACAACACATTCATATTGTCCCCAAGTCATGAGAAATTCACATGTAAAGCCTTTAGGGATTCTAGACCACACACCCACACTTCATCATAGGAGACAAGGACACATTCAACATTGAATAGGTACTCCTAACATGTATATGATCACACATTCATATAGGGGTCATATAGGTAGGGGTCATTCCACAATAGTACATAACATAATCAATCATGTATACCACACCTTATCCCTAACATTATCATTCACATTATACTCCTCATCATCAACACACTTTAAACATCATGCTAGCATTGAGGATTTCATACATAATCGTCACAGCACAACTTCATAAGCATATGCATCATAATCATCAATTCACTTCACATCTATTGCCTTCAAGGCCATGATCTCAACATACATACATATACAAGAAGTAAACACCGCCACCATAAGTGGACCAAACCATACAACATCAATTCTCATACTATAGACTAAAAGTTAGGTCAACTTACAAATTATCCAAGCCATGATCACCATGGATCAATCCTCAACCATTCATAATCAATTTACATATATATCAATAGGAATCAACAATGTAATTCGATAAGATAAACATAATCTAAGTACAATTCTATAAACAAAGGGATCAACCCATAACTTTGCCCATAAGGCCATAATCTCAACTCATCAATATACCAACAATTCAACATGAATAAGTATATATAAGCATAGTAAACATCAATACAATCTAATCTAAACATAATTTCACCAACAGAGATCATATTCACAAAGACCCACATCATAGGCCAATTTTAGAGAATTTGGGAATCCTGGGTTCTTCAAAAATTCCTTTGAAAATTGTCTTAAAAACCAAATTCCACATCAATTCATCAATAGAATGATTTAGAAAATCGTTTGACAAAGGACCCATGTTTAGATTGAAAATTGGAAATTTTGGTCTTTGAATCACTTTTGAAAATCTTTGATAGAACTCCTTGAATAAGAGGTTATTCAAGAATCAAGAGTTACCATACCTTAATTATTGAAGACCCATGAAATTGAATAGGAAATCAGTTGAAAACCCATCTTGTAGCTTGAGCTTCATCAAGGTCTTTAATGGGATTTTGAAAGAATCTATTTTTGAGATGGAATGGTCAATTTGAAGAATGGGGTCTAATTCTAGGTTTTGAGGTTATAACCATCATAAAATATCGTAAAATAGGTATAATAACCATTTATAATAATTCCCCAAACTACCCTTCACTTAGTTGGACCTTTTAAACAAGTCAAACTTGAATTTATTTTTGCAGATTTTATCGGGGATCAAGTTCGCAACGCGGTGGTTTCCCCCCAAGTTTCTAGAAATTAAATTCTGAGACAGTAGAGTCCGCGGTGTCTCCGCGATGCGGAGCCACTTTTTGGCCCTTGGTGGAGCAGGTCCGCGACGCGGAGCTACTCCCTCCATGCACAACTTGCATGCTGCCTTGGCAGCTTGTTTGGCCAAGGTTTGGGATCCTCCTCAGGGACCCTTAGGGTGGTCCCGGGGAGTCGTACCCGAATGTTTTGACCCTAAAAATATGTATTAAGACACTAGGGTCACCTCCACTGATTTTAGACTCCAAACAACACATAAAAACATGAACAGCATACTAGAACACACCAACACGTAAAAGACTAGTTTCCGAACGTCTTGGTCGTCCCTTGACGTTTGACTTCCAAACTATTTAAAACTGACTTAAAAGGCTATTATTCATTAACAAGTTATTAATGCATTAAAACCCATGTGAGGCTCTACTTTATTCTACTTCATTCTGAGGGGTATTACAAGTGTGATGAAAAGCCTTGATCTACCTAACTCACCTTATGAATAATGGATGGTAGGAAGTGATAGAATCACTTGAGTCATGATTATATCCTTGTCTAATGTAGAATTCTAGACATGATATTAGGCATGAGTATGAAATTAACAGGGAAGGGGTTCTCACCTAGTGATGGTCCTAGGGTTTTAAGGGTAAGTCCAATAAGATGAACCATGTATGCTGAAGCTTCAAGAGTAAAGCTGATGAAGTAGCGGTAGAGTATTAGATAGAATGGTTATGATAAGACCTTACCACCTAACTTAGCTCACAAAGGTTTGGATGCATAAAGTGATAGAATGACATGGGTTAGGAGGATATCCATGTCTAGTGCTCGAATCCCTAGGTGGGATGATGGAAAGTAAGAATTGAACCTCAAGGAGGTGAAGTATGAGATTTGTCTTGTAGTAATTGAACTACTTGAATTATTAATATATCCATGTCTAATGTAGTCATTCTAGATGTGCTGATCTAATATGAGTTTTGACCTTAGAAAGGGGAAAGACATGATAGTGTGCATGTTGTATGAAGTTTAGTACATGTTTTAGAGACGCTTTGAGAGTAAAGTGAATGTGCTCATGACATAGTTGTAGTGTTGTTAAAAGGTTAATTCCATATACACACTTAGGTATGAATATGATCGGAGGTGAAAGGTTTGTCACCTATAGTGATTCTAAGGTTTGAAGACTAGTCTCACCTAATTGAATCAAAGGCTCTAGAGCCATCGTAAATAGGTCATGGATGGTGATAGTTGCTCACGCATGATCTAATGACTTATAGTATGAGCTATGTTGGATTGAGTGTCAATACATTCTTCCACCAATATGAACTTAAGTCAATACTTAATGTGAACTCAATGGGACTTAATGCCTAGCATCGAGTGGATATGAATATGAGATGGAAGCCTCTTTGTTAGTAGAGGGTGGGTTTCTAGAAGAAGTCTCGTGAGATACAAGCTCCTCCACTAGTAGAGGGCGGGTTTCTAGAAGCAATCTCCTTATTCCATAACTATGTGCCCAACTAGGTTACTTAGATAATTGGTTTCACCCAAACTAAGAGTATAGTTCTACCCTCGGCAAGTAGAGCGACCCTTTTACGGTGTGGGGTAGACACCGGATTCCATGTTTGCTCACATGGTCTATGTTGGTTAATACTTATGTCCTCAATAGTTTAGTAGTATGAGCAAGAATAGTAGTTATGAACTACGGGTACTTAAGACGCTTTACTTAGTATGGGTAAGAGTGTGGGATCTTACTTATGCATTGCACAAGTATGCTTTGAAGGTATCTATGGTGTGTTCCTTTTTATGCTTATGGTGTATGTTTGATGGATTGTTGCTATAGTTGCCTTCTATAATATGATTGACTAAAAGTGATAGTTCCCTTATCTAGATGAAGTAAGCTAATAATGAGACCAAAGGAGGGTAAGTATGACTAGGACGACTTTAAGGTCATGTTTAGTGTGAAGGGTAGTATGGGATGCCTTTCATACATTGCACAAGTGTGATTTGAGGTTACTTGAGAATGGTTCTATTATGGTATGGATGACTAAGAGTCAAATAATGCTTATATGATATTTATGTTGGAGACTTTGCTTATTATTGTGATATTGTCTCTCATGCTTATAGTTTATGTTTCGTGAAGTATTTCATATGATTTTGTATTATGTCTTATATTGACTAACCCTTATCTTATGCTCTTATGATTATGCTAGCTAACATATTTAGTACATTTTGTACTAGCGTATACTTTGCCTACATTCTAATAAAATGTAGGGTTTGGAGACTTGAGTGCTATTTTGGAGATGGTTTTCTAAGGAGCTAAGGAATTGAAGATCTTGGTGAGTCCTCATAGCTTCGAGGACAAAACCCACAGTTTCCTTTATGTCTTTTATTTTCTTCATTGAAACTATTGTATGGGATATGTCCCAAGAGTTTTATTCTAAAATTTGTATTAGATGGTTTGAGACAAAGTATAGAAAGTTTTCCGCTTGCTTTTATGAAAATGACTTCGATTGAAAAAAGTTTTAAATTCCCCTACTTTTTTGTTATCTTACGTTCATGATATGCTATGAGGCTTGTATGAGACTTTTCGGAGTCTTGTACGCCATGTTATGTCTAGGGGGTACCCCTGTGTCGTGATATATACCACATGACAAAGGAAAGCAACTTATTGTAACCAAAACTCTCATTTGCTAAACTTAGTGAATAATTGGTGATCTTTGAGAGTTTGCAGAACAACTCTCAAATGAGTCGCATGCTCCCCCTCATTCCTAGAGTAAATTAGAATATCATCAATAAAGACGATAACGAACAAGTCCAAATACTGGTTGAACACATTGTTCATTAAATCCATGAAAGCTATAGGAGCATTGGTTAGTCCAAATGACATAACTACAAGGGTATCTTCAGAATGTCACTATCTCTGACTCTAAGCTAATAATAGCCGGATGTGATATCTATCTTTGAAAAATAACTAGCACCCTATATTTGGTCGAACAAATCATCAATCCTGGAGATGTGATACTTATTCTTGATTGTGACTTTGTTCAACTGCCGATAGTCAATGCACATTCTGAGAGAACCATATTTCTTTTTCATGAACAACACTAGAGCACCCCATGGAGAGATACTAGGTCTGATGAAGCCTAATCTAGAATATTTTTCAACTGATCTTTCAATTACATTAGCTCAGAAGGAACCATTATGTAAGGAGGAATTGAAATGGGCTGGGTATCTAGAAGAAGATCCATTCCGAAGTCGATTTCCCTTTCGGGAGGAACTCCTGAAAGATCTTCTGGAAACACTTCTACTACCCTTCCACTCAAAGACTAGCTCGCTTGGAAACTAAATCTGAATGATTTTGGCTCTACAATCGATGGAGGCATAGCAAAAATCTAACCAATCCATGCCTAGAATGATATCAAAATGTACCATTTCTAACTCTTCAACGTCTGCTGAGGTTACTTTCTCAGAAACTATGGCAGGGCAATTTTCATATACCCGTCTAGCTATAACTGGTCACCAACTGGAGTAGAGACTAAGAAAGGTTCTGAAAGAATTTTTGGACTAACTCTGAAGTTTACTGTTATATAGGGAGTTACAAAAAACAATGTAGCCCCTGGATATAACAATGCATATTCATCTAAACGAAAGACTCATAACGTACTAGTGACCACATCAGGAGAATCTTTTTGGTTCTGGAGAGCCTGGAGAGCATACAACCTATTTTGGCGTTGATCGCCACCTATACCAAATGAAGCACTCTGTTGAGTTGGGTGAACTATTGGTGCTCCTAGAGCTGTAGAATAAGCCCCATTTTTGTTACCTCCTTGCTCCTGCCTAGCAGAATGGCAATTCTTTAACCTATGACCAAACTGACCACACTCAAAGCATTTTTCCTTGCCTACAAGACACTTGCTCAGATGGTTCTTATCATAATTTGGACAAGTTGGGTAGGTCATGTTACCTGAATTACTTCCCTGAGACTTAGAGTCTGATGCCCTAGCTTTCTGATCCTGTCTAAACCTAGGGGATGGAGCACTAGCTGATGAAAGTATTGGGACTGTAGACCTCTCCTAAAACTGTGAGTGATTTCCACAACTTGATTTCTGCTGAGAGTACTCATAGTTACCAGTTCTAGCGTTTTTGTTATCCTTAGCCATTTCCCTAAGCTTGTCTCCCTCAACCTGCTGAGCATGAGTCATAAGCCTAGAGATATTCATATCTTCTAACAACATAGCATTCCTACACTCTGTCTTCACCAAGTTGGATACCCCAAATAGAAACTTACTCATTTGTGCCATTTGATCGGCAACCATTTGTGGAGCATACCTGGAGAGTTGAGTGAACCTCAGTCCGTACTCTTGGACTCACATTGAACCTTGTCTCAAATTGAAAAACTTCTGAGCTTTAGCCTCTCTCAACTCTCTCAGGAAGAACCTGTCCAGAAAAGCTCCAGTAAAACACTCCCAAGTCACAGGAGCTGCATTCGCACCTCTATTTTCTTTCCACTGATTGAACCAAATGTGAGCTACATCCTTAAGCTGGTAGGATGCCAACTCTATCCTATCATTTCCAGTCACTTGCATCACTCCAAAGATTATCTTAACCTCATCAATGAAGTTATGGGGGTCCTCACAAACTTGCGACCCTAAAAATTCAGGCGGGTTCATCCTACCAAAATTCCAAACTCTAGTTACCACTGATCCACCATTCGTATTAGTAGGAACTGGGACCTGCTGATTATTCTGGTTGGCTACACTCTGAGCCAAAATTTGGATCGCATTTCAAAGCTCTACATTCGAAACCTCATGGTCTGGGACTAGAGGAACTTCGTTAGCATTGCGTGCATTAGCATTTCGTACGTAGGCTCTACGAGGAGGCATTATCTGAAACACATAATGACAAATTATAATGGAGAACTTGGATCATACCTCACGCACGATAAGAGTAGCAAAGAAAGTGAAGTTTTTTCTTAAAACACTTTGTGGCCTCCGTCTCATAGATGTGGTGCACTTCACACCCATGAAAGAAACTCTACTCAGTGAGACTTTCAAACATCCTAGGACTTTTGAACCTAATGCTCTGATACCAAGTTTGTCACACCCTGAGGCTTCCCCTTGACATAAACACGAGACCTATGATCGCAAGTGACCCCAAGCTAACCCTGAAGCTGGCATATCATAGCCATACTAAAACAATTGAATATAAAGATACTATGTGAAATCTTAACACAATAGATAACTCAAAGTGGGGAATACCCAAAACTGATCTGAATATATAAAACAAATAATATGAGTTTAGTGATACTAAACAATCACCCAAAACTAAAGCTGAATCTAATACTATGTCTGAAAAAGCCTCTACTGACTAGAGTTGCTGGGACACATCCCCAGCTAACCTTGACAAAACTGAAATTGAAATAAAAGACTGAAATAGAAAACATGTCTATTGTGCTCGAAGTATGAGGACTCACCACTGATGCTACTGAGTATGGATCAGGAACCGATCTATGTGTGATCTGAATGCTGAGGACCTGAACCTACATCATGAAAGGATGTAGCACAAAGTATGCGTCAGTACTTGGAATGTACTGAGCATGCAAGATATATAATACAAATGAACGACTATGTAAGATGAACAAAGTATAACTGAGCAATAACATAATCTGAACATAATGTAAATACAGAATTATAACTGACATGCTGAGACTGAATATTGAAATATAAATGAAAACCTAGTCAAATGCACTAGAGTCTGACTGTAGGAGCTACTAGTAACCGACATAAAAACCACGTGGGCTAACCGTGGAGTGTGATGTATACACCCCATCGAAAGGCCCGATATACCTTGCTAGGGGTATAAAGGCATGACTGGCGTGATCACAAAATTTGAATCCCACAAAAGGGACTGAAAAACCTACGGGGGCACATAGTTTTGAGACTATGAAGGTACGCTGAAACCGAATTCCACTCGTTTCTAAGTCTACTACCAACTGATTATGTGTATGACACATTATGACTAAAATACTGAAATGCTGAATATCTCAAAATACTGACATGAAAAATCTGAGAATGTAACAATTATATACTGATAATGTGACATTCGAAAGCTGAAGCATGTATATTTGCTTAACTGACCTGGCCTGTGAAATTCATGAATTAAGAAAATCTACACAACTAGGGTTCTAAATTTCATGCAAAGAGCTAAGCAACGATTCCATGAAAACATAACAATCTGATTAGGAATACCCTAGAAGCTAAATCACAACTACTATCTAATGTTTTAGAAACCCTAGATCTAAGTAATATAGGGAATCAAGAATCTGACTAAATTCTAGGGACCTAGTGGATGAAAGGAATTCACTAGTAAAATCCCACATACCTGGTGACAAATTTCATGGAGAAATCTTTCGATTTCGAGGCTGGAACTGAAAAAAACTTGTTGCTCTCTTGGAGGGGTTTGGGTTGCCTCTTTTATCCTTTTTTGTGCTAAGTTTGATGAATTTTGGTGAATAAAGGTTTTGGTTAAGTTCTTACTAAATCACTAGGCATAAACTGACTAAAACGACATAGTTTAGGAATTAAACGACGTAGTTTAGGTGTCCATCATATATGGGAAAAGACCAAAATGACCGTTACTTAAAAGCTGACGGAGCCATCTATGAGCCTGACCGACGGACTATAGGTCGACTGACGGCCGGTCCTGTCAGTCGTTGTTTGGCTTTCAAAGAGTTGGAAACTGAGGTCTGAACCATAGATCGCGATCCCATCTATGGTTCGTAGGTCCTGTCGTTGGTCAAGACTTTTCTAGGAGTTCTGGGGGAAATTGAGGTGACCAACCACGGACCCCACCTACGGTCCGTAGGTGGCCTCCTTCTATGGCACCTGCAACTTTTGAAAATCTAATTTTTTTTCTTTTCTCGAATCCGGGGTGTTACAACACATATCTTCATAAACTCATCTTCCATAGTTCAAAACCCACATTATATCATCATAGCTTAGAAAACATGGGTTATGCATGGGTTCATGGGGATTCATCTTAAAAACATGGAATTATCTCAATTCATGTATAATAGTTCATAAAACAATCAATTAAACCAATATTGAAAGGAACCCACGACATGGAAGAAAACTCTAACTTCAATTAAGGATTTCTAACTTGTAAATTCGAGAATTTAGGAACCTTATAGAGGAAAGGACTCCATAGGTGAATACTATTATACTGTGATGCCAAAAGCTTGAAATCAATGGTGGAATTGGAGACTTGACTTAAAACCTTAGCCTTCTTCTTCAAACTTTAGAGAGAAATATTTGAGAGGATGACTTGATTTTCTTTTGGGAATTTGAGAGAATGAATTTAATTGGGTGATTTTGGGGGTAAAAATAATTATATTGGGCTTTGGGTAGAAGGTAAAATGACGTAGTATTGAGATAAAACAATTTAGGAAAAGACCCTAAATCCCCAGACTTAAAACTGCTGAATTGACTCATTTGAAGGCCTAAACGGGTCGTCTAGAGCACCACAAACCCTCTAACAGGTCATGAAGGAATTTTTCCAGACAGAGCCTCACTATTTTGGGAATACCTTTTTACTCCAAGCTTGTAATTAGAAAAACTTGGTGGCGTTGGAAAGAGGAGTCATATATCTTTATTTTGACCAGTCATGGGCCACTTATTCATTTTGTGCTAAAAGATATGATCGTTTGAAGTTGATTCTAAATTCTAAGTCTGATAAAGCCTCCTTCATGAATGACTTCACGGTCCTTCTGGGGCTTCATGGGCCATTTAGACATCTGTGGTCCTTGACCAGTGACTAGGGGAGAAGCCCCTTCTGAGTGGGAAACTTGACGAGCCCTTGGATGGCCCGTCAACCTCACCACGGGCCATTTAGGCTTCCCTGGGAGGGACACCAGCCTGGGCAGGTTCTAAAAACTCCTCACGAGCACCCAAACGGACCATGGTCCCCTACACGGCCCGTCTAGGTCTTCGTGGAGGGTTCGATGGTCCACTTTAGGGTGTTGACATGCTCACTTAACCCCTTTCTAGACTTTCTCTAATTTTAGGTGTTACATTCACGAGTTGATCTTGGTTGTGTTTTGATGAAACACAAGAAATTTATTGCTTATGCTTTAAGTCAATTGAAAGTACATAAAAATAATTATCCAACTCATGATTTATAGTTAGCAGTGGTGGTGTTTGCTCTAAAGATTTGGAGACATTTCTTGTATGGTGTGCACGTTGATGTGTTAATGGAGCACAAGAGTTTGAAATATGTATTCACCCAAATATTCATTAAAGGATATGGCTTGAGTTTCTAAAGGTCTACGACATTAGTATCCTCTATCATCCCTCTATAAGGCGAATGTGGTGGCAGATGCTCTTAGTCGACTATTGATGGAAAGTGTTGCTCATGTTGAGGAAGAAAAGATGAAGTTGGTTCGTGCTGTTTATAGATTTGACCGATTGGGTGTTCGATTGGTTGATTACAATGAAAGTGGTATCGTTGTCCATAATGGTTTGGAATCGTCTTTAGTATCAGACAAGAAAACTAAGAAAGATCTTGATCCGGTGTTAGTTGCCTGAAGAAGTCAGTTTCTGGAAAATTCCATTGAGGCTCTCTCCCAATGGGGAGATGGTATTCTTTGATATCAAGGATTGTTTTGTGTTCCGAATGTTGATGAGTTGAGAAATCATATTCTGGCGGAAGCCCATAGTTCTTGGTTTTCTATTCACTCGTGAGCCACCAAGATGTACCGTGATTTGTGGGAGGTCTATTGGTGGAATGGGATGAAGAAGGATATTGCGGAATTCGTGACAAAATGCTCGAATTGTCAACAAGTGAAAGTTGAGCATAAGAAATCGTATGGATTTGATCAAGACATTAGTATTCCGACATGGAAGTGGGAAGATTTTAATAAGGACTTCATTATGTATTTACTTCGCACTCATCGACAGTTTGATTCGATTTGGATTATTGTAGACCGAATGAAGAAATCGGCTTCTTTATTCCCTTTAAGACTTCATTCTCATCCAAAGATTATGTCAAGTTTTATGTTAGAGAAATGGTAAAGTTGCATGGTATGCCTTTGTCCATTATCTCCGATCGACGTACTCAGTTTTGGAAGTCGTTTCAGAAAGGTCTTGGTACTCAAGTGAACTCAGCACCATTTTTCATCCTCAAATCGATAGACAAGCCAAGCATACTATTCAAACTTTAGAGGATATGTTGAAAGCTTGTGTGATTGATTTTAAGGGTAATTAGGATGATCATTTGTCTTTCATTGAGTTTGCGTGTAACAATAGCTATTATTCTAGCATTGGGATGGCACCGTTTGAGTCTCTTTATGGGAGGAGGTGTAGGTCTCCTATTGGTTGGTTTGAGGTTGGTGAGGTCGCAAATCTCTTTTTCCTGTTTCGAACCTCATTTGAACTTGAAAATGTCGATCTTTTTCCATCTGAACCAATGCACGCCATTACATAGGTTGTCACGGACGTGCACAAAAAATTCGGCCAAAAAACTGCATAATAAATAATGTAATCAATGATTGCCTCTCCTAAAGACAAAAATATATATACTACCATATCTTTTAGTACGTAATGAATTAGGTGGATCTGAACAAACGCACACCATTAAATAGGTCATCACAGATGCCCACAAAATATTTCTGCCAAAAAACTACTAGGTGCATATAACACCCAAAATCCATGGACTATATAGTACACAAAAAATGAAAAATATCTATGGACTCAATTTTCCATTGTGGGCCTTGTTTGAACTTAAAATGTCGATGTTTGCCCCCTCCGAACCAATGCATTCCATTTAATAGGTGGTCACGGACGCTCATAAAAAATTTCGTTAAAAAACCAGCTGGCGCACATTTCAGCCAAAATTCATGGGATATAACACACAAAAAATAGAAAAAATCCTAATTTCTCTTTACGGACCTTGCTTGAACTTTAAAATACCGACGTTTTCCCTCTAATCCAACACACGCAATTAAATAGGTCGTCACGAATGCCCACAAAAATGTTTGGGCTAAAAACCATTGGGCGCACGTCATCTGTAGACATGATGAGTGGAATAGGTTTCGTGCTAGTGCATATATTATATAAATTATTTTGAGGGAATCGGGTACCGCGTCAATGCATATATTATTACATTATTTTATATTAGATTGGGTACCACAACAGTAGATATAAATTATATATATACTATAATTTGTAGCAGATACCATTGTCGTACATGAAATCTTAAGTTTGACCGATAATTTGCTCATGAAATCTTCAATTTTTAAAAATGAAATTTATATATTTGTAAACTATATAAAAAAGTACTATAAGTCTCAAAAATTGATAATTCAAAATATTTAAAAGATATAGGAAAAATTTACGGTAAAAAATAGACTTGTTTGAATCTCGAAATTCAAAATGTGTCACATAAATTGGGACAGAGAGAGTATATACTAGTTCTGAAAATGTGCTACGCACGTTTATCCCAAAAACTTAATCTAAACATATCGTAAATGATAAATTTGGTAGAATATATTGTAAGACATAAATATCAGAAAATAAAAGAATGTAATGTTTAACATGAGAAGAGAAGTAAATTTAAAATAACAAATTATGAATAAAGAAAAGCTCGTAATTCCTCAAACTTGAACTCTTTCTCCCCCGACAAACTAATTCTATCTTTTATAATTTTATTCAAGCATAAAACAAATCAGAAAATTTATAATATCAGGCACATCATATAAGTGATCATGTTTCTGTTAATTTTGTCACACATAGTAGAAAGAGATTGACTAATTCAGGTTTCAGCTAAGAACTTGAAGCACAACCTCGTGTTAGATTTCACTGCTACATTAAAATGCACTGTACTAAATTTTCGCATACCGACAACAAAATGTTATTATCTCATAAAATTTAAATAGAGTATAAAAAATATTCACCATATTACCTAATAGTTTGAGGAAAACATGAGCAAAGAAAATAAAAGTAGAACCAACAAATGAGGATTATTTGTTACATACATGTTGAATTCGTGTCATCCAATGATGAAAGTTAGACACATTCTTGATATCCATTTATATAAGATGTTTAATGAGCAAAATTCAATATAAATTCATCGTTAGTGTTAGTTGATACTAAATGATGAAAAAACAAAAAGTTTGACAACATTTAGCAATTATTTAATATTAAATAGGATTTCATTAAGTTACATTTATATTCATTAGAAATGTGAAAAGTTTTGCAAGTTAATAACCAATATCATTCTAATTATTAGTGTAAATTAATTAAACGCATGCTATTGAAAGCAATATGTTAAAGGGAAAATTAAGTTTCCAATAAGATTTTATTCAAAAGTTAAGCAAAAATTTAACTATATTCAATTTTATTTTTGTTAACATATTATTCATATGCTATTAATTGTCCACTTTGTAACTTACAAATGAATATGGTCACTTTATGACTCTTTAGCTTGCAATTAAGTAAGGAGGTGAAAAAGTTATGAAAATATTTTCATTAATTAATATTTAACTTATTAGATCTTTTATAACTATTTTAAATGACAAAAACTAATATTTTTTTAATCAACTTTGGGGTTTATTTATGAAACAACCAACTAAACAAATGGGCAAAGGAATAGTCTGCTAGTCCAAAGGACCAAACAAACACACACTGACAACAAAGAAAGAAAAGAATACATCTACCCTTTATCTATTACATATAGTCGGATCCTTAGGTTTCCTATTCTAGAAACTAACTAAGCTCCTCCGATGCTTCCCTCAGACTATAACACATCGGACTTCGAAAGAGCTAAATTGAAATTCGTACAAGTTACTCTTCAATGATGAGTTTTGGGTCAACTTTAAATGACCACAAATTAGAGCACATAAGAAGTTAGGTGGCCCATGAGGTATCAAATCGAATTTCTTTGAGTCCTCTTTCCAACGCCGCCAAGTTTGCTAAATTTTGAGCTCAGACGAAGGAGTTATGCTTGTTTGAGTACAACCTCTCTAGTTAAGGTATTTCATCAATTTTAAGGAAGAGTATTTTGGTCTTTTCCTTACCCCTATAGGCCTACCCACGTTTTACCCACTTAAGCTAAGGGGTCGAATCATAATAAGTCAGTTTTAGACATTTCAAAAGAGTGTAGGTTTTTTTTAGAGAAGTTCAAGAGGAGAAAAGAGAAAGGATTCAAGCATTCTTTCAAGAACATGAAGATTTTGCCAAGAACAAGTGTTCTTTGAGGTATGTAAGCTTTCATAATATTGGGTGTGTTCGCCCTCACGTCAATCATGTAAACTTGTACCCATGAATTAGTTCTTGAAGTTGATTATAGAGTTCATGAGTATTTCTTGAGTTTAATTGTTAATGGAGGTCTTTGAGTTCTTGAGATGAGGGTTTTGCGAATAAGTTGAGTCTTTTGGTAGATTTTTTGTGGGTCTCATTAAAAATGTTTTGGGTTTATGAAATTTCGTGAAAGTGAGTAATGGATTGCAGTGCGTATGAATTGAATTGAGTTTGGGAGAGGAAGAAAAGATCGGATAAAAATATACGCCTAGGTCCTAGTCGCAGAGGCGCTTTAAAATTCCAGTCTTCAAATAGTCACCCCCTCTCTGCGTCGCAGAGAGGATACAGAGTCCTTTGCCTCAAATATTAATTTTGCGACCAAAAAATTAATTGACCTTCGTGTCGCGCCAATGCTCTTCAATTTGTGTCTTCGCTCGTTTCTTATTATCAAATATCTAAGCCTCCATAAATTATTGAGAGATCTTATATCCTAATCATAACTCTTAAATTCACATTTCAAATCAAGGTAAAGTTAAGAGGAAAGTTCAAGAAAGTCCTATCGAGTCAATTTTGAGAAGTCTTTTGCAATTATTTATAAATTGTCTTTAAATAATTTGAGAAGTTTTTGGCATAGCTTAGTGGATCCACATAGTTGAGGATTTTCTATGTCGCGGCAAGGTATAGGACAGCTCTGACAGCATGGGCGAGACGATATATTATCACGTAGCTCATAGTGAGTTATGATCTACTATTTAAAAGGTTTATATATATATTGCATATTTTATTGTTGCTTTCATATTGAGTTGAGTTGAGATGACTGTGTTTTCCCTTTTTATCAATTCAACTATATATCCCTATGTTTAGTTTTCCCCTTACATGCATGCTCGTACATTCAATGTACTGACGTCATTTAGCCTGCATCATTTCATGATGCTGATACAGGTGTTTAGGGTCATCAATCGTCGCTTCGTTGACCCCATCACATTCCACCTAGCTTTGGTGAGCCTCCTTGCTTTCCGGAAGGTTCCACATTTACATTTCAGTTTTGTTTAGACGTCGTGTGTCTTGTCCTGACATCTATTCTAGTATTTAGAGGTTTCAAAGACAGTAGTAGTTGAGGAGTCTTTTTCCATTTCTTTTGTGATGTTTTAAAGACTTTGAGTTGCACATTTATGGCTATTTGAGTATTTCAGACAGTTTTCAAGTTAAACTACTTTAGTAATGAGATGTTATGCATTATCTTTAAGTTTGAGTTCCTTATGTTGGTGAGTAATTAAGTCTTCCATTGAGTATTGAGTTATGCCAAGGGTTCGCTTGGGGACCAGCGATAGTTCTAGAGTGCCAACCACATTCACGGTGTAGGCTCGGGCGTGACACAGACCATGGTACCTTTGTTTAACTTACAATTCCTCATAGTCTTGCTTTGGATCATCAATGCATTTCCTCCTTCTCAGCTTCCTCGCGCTTGATCAGCTTTCCAAAGTATCTCCCCTCCTTCCTTTCCTGCATGTTTTTGTCTAATTGTTTGTACTTCCTCTTCTTTGTTCTAGTTTTTTTCCTCTGGTGGATGAGATGTTCAACTCGTTTTGTACCACATTGAGGACTTCTGTCAAATGGAAACACATTCTTTCACTCGGTAGGAGGTAAGCTCTCTCCGTCCTTGCTGTTGTTTTGGAAGTACTTCTTATACTGATCTACTATTCCTTCAGATGTAAATGAGTATAGGGATAATGGGATGCTCCGACCTCCACAACCCACCAGTGAAGATTGCCGTATCAAGGTGCTCAATTTCCAATCTGACCAATTGATCCTACCCTTTTTTATGCGAGTCATTTTTGTCGGGTGACATTGATTAGCTATAGGCTAGATAACTTTTCCCTGTTTTTGTTCTTTGATTCCACAATGCTTTGGAATTGTCTTCCGCAGTTCCCTTATCTCCCTCCGATTGTCCATATGAAAATTTCCTAAATGGCATATTGTAGGTTTTCATGGATGATCAGATTACTTACTTTTCGACGATTTCCATGTAAAATTTGCTGGTTTCCCCCTTGCATCATTGTCACTGGTTTGGGAGGGACTTTAACTTCTGTATAGTTTAGAGGCTTGGGTTTTAGCATGTTGACATATTTTGTACCTATTTGTTCTGTAATAGGGATGCTGGGTATTCCAGTATTTTTTACCAAACTAAGCCATTATTTAAAGCAATTTATTAAAATAGTACGTTTTTCTAAAATTTTACAAAACTAGTATAAACGTATTTTACAGTAGCGTTTTAGGGTATATTTTATTTTTAAAAAATTTAGTTGTGTGTTGACGGCGTTAAGTTGAGAAACGTTACTGTGAGTAACGTTTTAAGCTAAAAACGTTACTGTGTGTAACGCTTTATAATACTTTACTATGAGTCACGTTACTCACAGTAACGTTTCTGAAGAATCCAATCTTGCAAATTTAGAATCAAATCCTGTAAATATAGCTATAGAACATTACTGACAGTAACGTTTTACCTTTAAAACGTGATTGTATGTTTGGAGCGGACAAATCTAATAAACCTATAAATTTCAATTGATTGGAGCTGTTATCTGCATTTTTTCTTTGATAAGTCATTGCTATTGAAGTTTACCTAGTCTAGATATGTTGCATATATTTTATCATTCATATGCCAAAAATTGTTTGTTGCATTAGCTCAAAGTGCATTGAAATTCTAATAGTTACTAGTATTTCATGAATCACGCCATTTGTGTTTAATTAATGGATGTGGAAATTGGTTCTGTTTAGAAACCACACATAAGTTATATATGTGCAATAGTTTTAGAATTTTCCATTTAGTACTACATGTAGCTAAGTTAAAAATCAACATTGTGTTCAGTTGGCTTAGAAACCAACATTGTCATATCACTATCTTAATTTTTTGAAATGGATTGTTTGACGAGAGTTCTCTATTAAGTTCTAATTTATGCAGAAACGAGCTATTGAGGCCGCACAAAAAGCTAACACGACTTTGTTTGGCACTCTTAATCATAGAACACAATTTCTCTCTCGATCGAGCTGCTTCGAAATGCTTTTACTTGAGCCGAGAGTCTTTTGGAAACAACCAACTCTCTACCTCCCATTTAGGTAGGGGTAATATCTGCGTAGTGCGTACACTCTCAGTTCACAGCTTTGCAGTAGAGTTTAACTTCTCCATTTTCAAGGACATCAACATTTCCAAGCTTGATCATTGAAGCAACAAATTCCCTGAAGAACGTAGCTTGATCATTGGCAAATGCCTTAACAATCAATCCAATCTTGTAGCCATTCAACAAACTCTCTGATGCAAAAACACCTTTGAGATGATTGTTCGAAATGTTTCCTGGAGACTTGCAATTCTGTAATTTTCTATTTTGTATTATCTCCTTGGCACTTGCTTCAATCAAGTTTACTCAATCAAATCTAGGCCTAATTGCAGGATTTGATGGACCGTGATTGGATTCTTAAGAAACGTTATTGTGAGTAACTTTTTAGGAGTAAAACGTGACTCAAAGTAACGTATTATAAAACATCACTCACAATAACATTTTTAGCTTAAAACATTACTCATAGTAACGTTTCTCAACTTAACGCCGTCAGCACACAATTGAATTTTAAAAAAATAAAAAATATATCCTAAAACATTACCGTGAAATACGTTTATACTAGTTTTGTAAATTTTTAGAAAAAATATTATTTTGGTGAATTGCTTTAAATAATGACTTAGTTTGGTCAAAACTTCGGTATTCCATTAGGTAGTAAGCGTGAGAATTTCTCTGGAATTAATTAGTTGCCCACCGGAGGTGGTGGCTATCGTAGCCTGAATCGGCCAAAGTTTGGATTAGGGTTTCAGAGAGTTTTTTTCTGCAACAAAGATAATATTTAAACATGTGTAGTGAGTAATAGAAGATTTAATGAGAAATTAATTACAAGCTCAATTTGATGATCGAATTGGTTGGATAATATTAGCCACTTCAGTTTTGTCACTTTAATGATGATCGAATTGGTTGAATAGGGGGTTATAGTTCAATATTATTTGCATGCATTTTTCAACGTTACACGAAGTATGTTTAATGTAATTTACATTTTTTTGTGTGATTTGTGAAATTTCTATAGAACGCACCCAAGAAATAGTTGTTGAGGATTCTCTTGTTACCAAAAATAAATTAGTAACCTAAAAATTATGGGGATAAACATTTATCAATCAAAAGTTGATTATTTTCACCTTGCAGATGCAAATATTTTTCTCTCTTTAGAAAATATATCAAATCTTTGCCACCTTAATTAAATTTACTATTATAATCTATATTCAATTCTTTCATTGATCGAAATAAAAAAAGTGTTCATTGAAATAAATAATTCAATTGACCTTAAAAAGTGTTCGATATCAAAGCATTATGACCGATATAATTACTAAACAAAAATTACAACTTATAACCTATATACAAAACACATAAAAGAAAAGGGGATAAGCAAATTTGACTTGAAAGTGAAAGCTGTATGCAAATTACTATGTAATAAAAGATGAACTTCATCAAATAACAATTGGACAAACTTGTCTACTAACTGGTGGAATTTGATAGACTGGCATTTATAGCATAAAAAATTTATCATCTTACACTTTTAGTTATATATTTATTTTATGTGTATAAGTGTAAGTACATAAATATTTAATATTCCAGAAACAAGTAATAAAAATATTGTTAAAACTAAAAAGGATTTGAAAATTAACTTCAATTATATTGGGATGAAATCAGTGAGCACGGTAATAAAGGGATAAAAAGTAAATGGAATACTCCCATTGTCCCTATTTACTTGTTCATTTTTTACTTGGTACATCTATTAAGAAAATAATAATTGGCATAGTGAATTTATCATTTTACCTCTATTAATTGATAGAATTTCAAAATCAATTTACTCATTAAAGAGGTTTTACATTTTTGAAAAACATTAACTCTCTAAATAAATTGAGGGTATAATAGAAAAAAGTATGATATTTTCTTGATTTGTCAAAATTTAAAATTGAACAAGTAAAAAGGAACAGAGAGAGTATGAAATAAATTTTAATAGTCCAAACTGTATAATAAATACTTCAAAAAAATTGAAGTAGTATAAATAAATAAACAAAGAAAAACAAAAAAAAACTGTTCATGCAGTTTTCAATTAATCTCCATTTGACAAATAATTTTCTCTTAGATACAGCGGCCTCCATTGGATACCCAAATTTTCAAAACAATCGGGAAAGAGTATAAGAATGGGGCCTATTATGGGACATATAATGCATTACAGACGTATGATCATTACGCTTCAACCAGATTATTATATTCCACCTCTTATAAAGAAAAGAACTTAAATCAAAATACTTAATAGCATGGCCAGAAGTAAACAAAGAGCAGTAGAAGAGAATAAAGTGCTGCACCCATTCTTTTCTTTCCTAACTGGAGCAAATGGAAGGAGACGTCGTGCAAGCCGAAGACTTTGACAAGTATCGGTAGGCACACCTAATAAGGTCTCGATCCTGAGAATCAATCCCAATCGAATATATGAAAGGGAGATCCTTAACTACTCAAAATCCTAATTTCCATTAATATTATTTTTCAAGAAGACAGCATAAAAAATTGTGCTTCAACATAAAAATTGACTATTGCATTTGCTTTTATTGACTATTTTTACTTTTTGTTCCATTTTTTCCTAACACAAATTATCAATCTCAAAACGGGCAAAAAGGCAATTGAAAAATAATTAAAAGGAGGAATTTTTTTTAGCGTCGATGATTGATCTCATACTCTGTCAGACCTGATGTTAAAAGATCAAAATAAACGATCAAGAAAATTAATGAACTCTATTTTAAAATTATATAAATAACATATAATCAAGAAATCACACAAAAAAGAGGAAAAGCAAAAAGTTCAACAAATATCGATCGTCAGTCTCATATTTTATTAAACATCTCAAATCTAGTGTAAAATAAGAAAAAAACAATCAAGAAAATCAATGCTTCTATTTCATAATTATGCAAATAATATATAATAAAAAAAATAACATAAATAATACAAATCACCAAATTATAATCCAAAAAATTCAAGCATTGAAAAGTTATGATGTTTGAAAAATATTCATCATTGATTGTGATGGCAAAAAATAGTGATTCAAGTCATTTATCATTAATTTTTTGGGCTAAATTTGCAGAGATACATTATAAATGCCTATCATGGTTCATTATTGTGCCTCTTCATATTCTTTTTAATTTAAGCTAAATTCATCCCTTAAGTATAATCCAAACTTAGAGTACATTTTTATAGTGTAATTGTGAACAAAAAACATGCATACACATCCTTTCTATTAACTTCTGTTAAAAATCTAACCGAAACAATTACACGTGTCAAGCACATAACTTCCCCCAAATCCCCATATATTGATTTCCTCCAAAATTTTGATTGTCTTCTATATTCAGCAGGACTTTTGGCTTCTAGAAACAAAAATTCATGTTCTTCTGAACTTAAGCAACCACACAAGTTCTTTTCCAACAGAAGAATTGAAACTGGGGCAAAAGAAATAGCCACGAAAAAGATTTATTTTCCAACTGAATTTTTGTTATTTCTCAAACTAAACTTCTTTATCACTTTCAAAAACATCAGATTTTATAGGTTGAAAAACAAGATACAATACGTAGGAACAGAGATTCCAAATTTTCTTTAACATTGCATTGAAGTTTCTAGGGAGAGTTGGCAAAACAGCCACTCTCAAAATTTAATGTGACATTAAGTCATAAGTCTTGAAAAATTAGTGGTATAGCTACTAATTATGACATCATTCATGTGCCCTACTTGGGACATACAAAAGACTCTCCTAAGTTTTCATATCTCCACTTTGGTCCCCCCTTCTTTTTCAACAAATATAGAACAATATATCTATTTCTAATGTTAAAAAATATATTCGAAAAAAAAAGTCTCCAATGGGAAACAATCAGCTTATTTTTGTTGCTGTCGATTTTTTTGATTCCGACGAGTTTTCCGGCCATAATTTCCATTTCCAAGGTAAAATCATCATCATCTCCTGCTCCATTTTCATTTTTACTTTATTTTCTTTCAAAAACCATGCTTTAAAATTATTTTTCCGCCATTTTAGAAACTTGAGAAATCTTCCATAATCACTTGATAACTTATTAGTAGATACATTTCGGTAGTTTAAAAGCATTAAAAATACGTTTCGCCATTGCAAGAGCTGAATTTCGAACCCTAATCTCATTCAGTCGCATTTTTGTATGAATTTCGTACCTCATCGATCTTTAAAGATTGAGACTGTTATCTAGTATCTATACTTGTAGTCTATAATGACAGTAGCTGAATTTGTTGCTGGTGGTGATTATATGGGAGTATGGGAGGAGACTCCCAAAAGCTGGAATTGAAATTTTTTTAGTAAGATGACAGTGCTCATTGCGTTAAATCGCAATGATTCATATGACGATATGATTGCAAGCGTAATTGAGGCCGGTGAGTTAACTTGCAAGCCAAATGACTTGGTGATTAGCTATCAAATGAATGGGAGGGGAAAAATATATCCCACATTAATAAAAAATGATCAGCACATGAGCTTGTACATGTTAGATATTGGTATTGATGGGTCTACGCCTACATTGAGGATACATGTCAATGCGAGGCCTCCAATTGAACCAACGAATTGATTTAACGACGATAATGATTTTATTGGAAATGAAATATTGGGTGATTATTCAAAGGAGAGTTTGGGTGATCATTCAAATGAGAGTTTTAGTGATCATTCAATGAATATACATGATCATCCAATGAATGTGGAAAATTAGCCAGTAGATGCGGAAGATTTCAAACCTGAATGTTGTGAAGAAATGCAGGGAGAACAAGAATTGGGATCACAATTCAACCATTCTTTCTCCGATGGAACTAATTTATGCATAAATCAAACTTTTTATAACAAGAATGAGTTGCAATTATTATTAGCTGAAGTGGCAACAAAGACATATTTTGATTTTGGTACTTTGAAGAGTTGTACTAAATATTTAAAGGTGAAATGTGTATCTCACAATTGTGCATGGATGTTGCAGGCGAGGAAATATGAGTGTTATGATAGATTTCGTATTTACAAGTACATTGGCGAGCATAGTTGTGGTGTTGAACATGCCAACAGTAGCCATAGAAAAATATCAATCAAAGTCATTGCTTCACTTTGTGTAAATATGTATCGTGATGGCAAGGGTCCAAATGTTAGAGATATTCAAAGGGCTATGTTTAATTACTTTTTTCGTAGTCCCGGCTATTGGAAATGTTGGAAGGGAGGTGTGGTTTCCAAGGAAATGGTCTGAGGGACAGCAGAGAACAGATATTCATGCTTACCAACTTTTTCCTACATGATCGAGACTCTTAATGTTGGTTCTAGCTATAGTATCATGGTAAACAAGGATAGTCATAGATTCATGTATTATTTATTAGCCTTCGGTGCTTGCATTAAGGGATTTGCGTACATGAGAAAGGTAATTGCGGTTGATGGCACTCATTTACATGGTAAATATGAGGGCGTGTTATTGAGCGTTGTTGCACAAGATACGAAGAATCATGTTTATCCAATTGCTTTTTGTGTCGTGGACAAAAAGAATGATGCATTTTGGACATTCTTCTTTGAGAAGTTGAAGGATATTGTGGTCGATGAATCATATTTGTGCTTTATCTCTTATTCACACAAGAGCATCGCCAACGGTATTGTGAACATTTACAAGCATGCGCACCACAGATATTGTATGAGGCACCTCGGTAAAAATCTCCGTGTAAATCATCATTGTGGAGATTACCTCTATCTTTACTACAATGCGGCAAAGGCTTATTCTTTAGAGGAGTTTAACAATCATTTTGTAGAATTCAAGAACAAATGCCCCGCGGAAACCGTCGTCCTTGAGCATGATATTTGTTTTGAGAAGTGGAGCAAGGCACATTTCCATGGCAATAGATATGATGTGATGACCACAAATATCACCGAGTCACTCAATGTTATGTTGATATACAAAAGGGAGTATCTCGTGGCATCAATATTTAAATTGATTGCTAAGAGGTTTGGAGAATTGTTCAGGGAGAGGCATGAGGAGAATGTAACCAGGGACGACAACCAATTTACCATGTTTGGTGCAGGTGTTACTGCCTATGTTAACCTACGGAAAAAGTCATGTTCTTGTAGGGAATATTTCTTGATCAAGATACCTTGTCCTCATGCAATGGCTGCTTTGCGATCGAAGCATGGCAATGAGTATGATATAAGCACTTATGAGTACTCTTCGCCTTTCTATAAAGTTGAAGCATACCTCCTTGCATACTTAGATTTTATTAATGTTTTCCCTCTCGAGTCGGAATGGTGTGTGCCAGAAGAATTGCTCAATATGAAGATTCTTCCACCTCTTGTCGATACCAAACTTGGAAGAAAAAAAAATGTGTCAAAGACGTCGGTGAAAATTTCAAGAGCAAGAGAAGGAACAAATATTTAATGTGCAAGAGAACCGGACACAAGAGAACCACATGTGTGAACAACAACAAATCTTAAATAAGCTTGGTATAATTTGTTGATTGAATTTATTTTTATAATCAAGCTATTGTTTTTTTTTGCTGCCAGCATTTTGGTCAATTTAATGTCGGGTATTATCGTAATTACTCATGATCTAATATAGATCAATCAAGAGATGACATATATTTTATACACTATCTATTAATGTTTATTATCGAGTCCACTCGTTGTGTATTAAGCTGTGTATTATTAATAGATGAAAATTCATGATATTCATAATGCATGAGTTAGAATGATTAAAGAAGGAAGTGCTCTAAAAAAATCAAAATATTTTGTACTAAAATTGTGAAGGGTGTCATGCATGCTATTTATAATGCATCAAATTAAACAATGCTTAAGAAATAATCTAAGTATAACTAATACAAGAATTATTTAGATATACACTCTACCAAATGAACCCTTAAAGAATTCCAATCAAATGTTACCATTGAAAAAGTAGCAATTTGAACTTTTGTTACCGTTGTAAAATTTGTATATCTAAATATTTACTGGTTATCAAAATATATAGACCCTTTATACAATCGATACATCTCTATGTGCGTGGTGTATGTATGACCAATGAGATTTACACTCTGACATTAGTAAGGTATATTCAGGTTTATATATATCTATGTTAAAGAATTATCGATAGTGCATCTACTAGAATATGACACTTATACATAGACCATAACTAGAAGAATTTAAAAAAGACAATAATTAATTAATAATAAATTATATTTTTGAAATTTATTCAATTAAATAATTTTAAACAAGTCATATGATCATGTAAGGGTCCACATAAATTGGGGGCGGTGATTAGTGATGTACGAGGAAGAGTTGTGGTTATACAATCAACATCTTTAGAACAAATATTAGAGAAAGCATAAGTATGTTGTGAGGATGTCACTTGTTCAACCACATAAGCATATGATCATGTATGAGTCTACATAAATTGCGGGCGATAATCAACAATGTGTGGAAAGAGTTGTGGTTGAACAAGTGACATCCTCACAACATACTTGTGCTTTCTCAAACATTGTTCTAAGGATGTTGATTGTATAACCACAACTCTTCCTCGTACATCACTACTCATCACCCCCAATTTATGTGGACCTTTACATGATCATATGACTTGTTTAAACTTATTTAATTGAATAAATTTCAAAATTATAATTTATTATTAATTAATTATTGTCTTTTTTAAATTCTACTAGTTTTGGTCTATATATAAGTGTCATATTCTAGTAGGTGCAGTATCGATAATTCTTTAGCATAGATATAAACTTGAATATACCTTACTAATGTCAGAGCGAAAATCTCATTGGTCATACATACACCACACACATAGTGATGTATCGATTGTATAAAGGGTTTATATATTGTGATAACCAATAAATATTTAGATATACAGATTTTACAACGGTAACAAAAGTTCAAATTCCACTTTTTCAACGGTAAAATCTGGTTATTTTTTTATATAAAAGGAAGGAAATCTCTCATAAACAACTCAAACACCTCCATTTTTACAATGTCTCAAGCATATCAAACATCCAATGCAAAAAAATCTTACAATTGTTATTGTGGTAATCCAGCTGTGTTGAGGATGTCACATACTGATACAAATCCAGGTCGACAATTCTTTAATTGTGCAGTTGACATATGCTCTTTTTTAGGTGGCTTGAAAATAAATCATCAACGAGTAGGTCATCAAATTTTCAAGGCGTTGCCAAATTTGAAATATTAAAGAAGCTACGGGAATTTGAAGAAAATAGAGATCTACTAATGACTTTCTTAAAAGAAGCCGAAGAGCAGAGGAATCACTTGGAAGTGTTTCTAAAAGATGCTGAAATAGATAGAGATCAACTAAAAGAAATGTTGATTTTGGCAGAAGTAAAAGAAAAACGCCTAAAAACTGTATTGTGTGGTTTATTTTTTGTGTTTGCTTTTTGAAAATGTCTAACAGGAATGTAGTCTGAATAAATAAAAGTATTTCTCTCTATTTATTGTACTCTTATATCTTTTATTTTTTATCGATAATGTTATAAATCAACAGTGATAGCAATCTATAGTACTAAACATACAACTTTATTGTCGATAATTGACTGCTAAATAATTTTACTCCATAATGGTAAGAAACTGAAGTAAAGCAAAAATCACATACTATTAAAACATATATTCATAAGAAATCTAAAAATACTTCATAATAAAACATGTTAAATTGTTTCTCAAAACTACCATTAACAATATACAAAAACATCTATAATCTTTCAGATGTACATTTTTTCTCCTCAAAACAGCGAAACAACAAACCAATTCAACCATTTTCTTAAAATGTCGACACTTCAAAAAATATTGTCTTAAAATACCAATACTTTAAAAACATTGTCTTAAAATGCCAATACTTCAAAAACCACTTTAATTATTTTTCTCATCTCCATTAATCTCACCATTGAGTTCCATAACGATACTCATCACATCCACTGTATTTCAGCACAACCATCTTCTTCTTTCTCTTTTTCATCATCTACTAACTTCTCTTTTACTTTTGCTTCCTTCTTCTCTTCTGTCACTTCATCAATTGCATCACCTGCCACTTCATCACCAACATCAATTGCCACTGGATCAACTGCACCTGCCACTTCATCAATTGCCACTTCATAAACAACATGAACTGCCACTGGACCAACTGCACCTGCCACTTCATCAATTGTCACTTCATCAACAACATCAACTGCCACTGGATCAACTACACCTGCCACTTCATCAACTACCATTTCCCCAATAATATCACCTGCCACTTCATCAACCACAAAAACTCCCACTTCATCAACTAAATCAACTACCACATCATCAACTACCACAACATCAACTGCCACTTCATCAACTACATCACCTGCCACTTCATCAACTGCATCAACTGCAACTTTATCAACATGATCACCTGTCACTTTATCAACAACATCAACTGTCACTGTGTCACGACTCGAGCCTACACCCTGGATGTGACCGATAATCAAGAACCATTGTTGGTTCCCAAACGAACCCTCATCCTGGCTGACTACAAGCGGAAGACTAACTCAAGCATACAAAGCTTTAAATTGAATAAAATTCATTGAACTCAAATACAAAGATTTAACTCAAATGATTAAACTCTGAATAAAATAGTATATTCAACTCGCCAGAAATAGACAACTCAAGTCCTTAAACCATGTAACAAAATAAATGAAACAGACTTCTCAAA
>JAJOOS010006408.1:0-25186 GCA_029582725.1 Solanum chiquidenum
ATTTCACAGAATCATGGAGCTAAGCTCCATTGTTGCAGATCTCTGCAACTCTAATTGAAGAAGGAAGAGACAGTGAAAGGAAGAAGCAGAAGAATTTTTATTGATCACATGTTGATTACATTTACACTTCCTATTTATAGGAATCACGTCAGTCTGTAAAGTCACACATTAGAAATGGAATTGGTTACAACTAACTAACAACTTGCCTAACCATCTTTATGACTGCTAACAGACTTTAACTGCCATAACCACCTTTTTGCATACTTCCATCATGTGATTCCAATACTCCCCCTCAAGCTGGAATCTCTATAAACATTAAAGACTCCAAGCTTGTCTAGCAATACATGATGTTGAGTAGTTCCCAGACCCTTAGTGAGAAGATCTGCTAATTGTTCCTTTGTGTTGATGTACTCTGTTTGTATCAATCCACTTTTGATTCTTTCCCTCACAAAGTGGCAATCAATCTCAATATGTTTGGTCCTCTCATGAAAAATGGGATTAGCTCCAATTTGAATTGCAGCTTTACTGTCACAATGTAATCTTACAGGAGTTACCACATTTACATTTAGTTCCTTTAGTACTCCAAGCAGCCAGATTACTTCTGATACTGCTGCAGCCATGCTCCTGTACTCAGCTTCAGCTGAACTCCTGCTGACTGTATGTTGCTTCTTAGATTTCCAAGAAATTAGTGAGTTCCCTAGCTTAATCACATATCCTGTCACAGACCTTCTTGTGTTTGGGCATGCTGCCCAATCTGAATCACAAAATGCCTCAATATGGTTACTAGGTTCACTGCTCAATAGTATTCCTTGCCCTGGACACCCTTTAATATATTTAACTAATCTTAGTGCAGCTTCCCAGTGAGATACCTTAGGTCTTTGCATGAACTGAGACAATACTTGTACTGCAAAGCTTATATCTGGCCTTGTAGTAGTCAAGTATAGCAGCCTACCAATTAGTCTTTGATATGCAGTGACATCTGTACATAGAGGATCATCTGTCCTGCCAGTTGCTTCATCATAGTCAACAGTAGTCAACTTGACACCTGATTCTAGGGGAGTACTGGCTGGCTTTGAACCTCCAAGACCACAATCTGAAACCAACTCTAGTGCATACTTTCTTTGGTTGAGGACTATGCCACCTTTGGACCTTAGTATCTCAATTCCAAGAAAATACTTTAGGTCTCCAAGGTCTTTCATCTTAAAGTTGCTGTGTAATGTGGCTTTTAGATCTTGGATTAGAGCATTGTTATTTCCTGTTATGAGAAGATCATCTACATAGATTAACACTGCTGCAATATCACTCCCAACCTTCTTTGTAAAGAGTGAATGATCATATGGACTTTGAGAGTACCCAGCCATAACTAAAGCTTCAGTCAGCTTAAGATTCCACTGTCTAGAGGCTTGTTTCAAGCCATAAAGGGACTTCAATAGTTTACAAACTTTGTTCTCCCCCTGCCTCTGAAACCCCTGAGGCAATTCCATGTAAACATCTTCAGTAAGATCACCTTGAAGGAAAGCATTGTGAACATCCATTTGGAATAAAGGCCAATTATGTGATGCTGCTATACTAATCACAGTTCTCACAGTAACCATCTTGGCCACTGGAGAGAAGGTTTCATGATAATCAAGCCCTTCTTGTTGGCTGTACCCCTTTGCAACTAACCTAGCTTTGTACCTCTCCACCTCTCCATTAGCCTTAAGCTTTACCTTATACACCCATTTCGAACCAATGGGATGTTTACCAGATGGCAAATCTACAACTGTCCATGTATTGTTCTGCTCTAAAGCAGACACTTCAGATTGCATTGCATCTATCCATTCTGGATGTTTGGAGGCTTCCTTGAAATTTGTAGGCTCTACAATAACTGAGAATGCCTTTATATAGCTGTGATAGGAGGGTGTCAAATGATCATATGACAAACTGTTAGAAATAGGATATAAGCAAGTCATGTTGGACTTAGTTGGGACTAAATAGTCCTTATGCCAAAGAGGAGGCTTGGAAGCTCTTGCAGTCCTTCTGGCTGGTGGAGGTTCAGTTTCAATAGTGACAACATCAGGTTGTGACTCAAATGGAACACTTTCAAGGTCTGTAGTTGGGGTGATAGGGTCAGACCCAACCTCTGGCTCTATAGGATTGACTAGATCCTCAACAACTTCTGAATTAACAGGACTGGCAAGGTTCTCAACAGGGTCCACATAATCAAACATGTCTAGCTGCATGTTATCATGATAATCAGAAGATGATATTGTTGATGTGCTTGTATCCTTGAAAGGGAATGTAGTCTCCATGAAAGTGACATCCCTGCTCACAGAAATGACATGAGTTTCCAAATCCATAACTTTGTATCCCTTTTGTGTCTCTGAGTATCCCATGAATACTGATCTTTTTGCCCTTGGAGCAAACTTATCTTGCCTTGGCAATGCTGAAACAAAACATAAACAACCAAACACCCTGACATGCTCTATATTAGGCTCCTTATTATATAGAACTTCATATGGTGATTTTCCTTGTAAAACAGCAGTAGGCACTCTATTGATGAGATAAGTTGCAGTCTTAACACAGTTGCCCCAAAATCTGATAGGCATTTCACTATGAAATCTCAGTGCTCTAGCTACATTTAATATATGCCTATGCTTTCTTTCTACAACACTGTTTTGTTGGGGAGTATAAGCACAAGAACTTTGATGAACTACTCCAAGAGAAGAGAATAGAAAATTGCATTTAGAGTTGAAGAACTCAGTCCCATTATCAGTTCTCACAATTTGTACTTTGACACCAAATTGTGTATTAACTAGAAGCAGGAAGTCTTTCAATACAATGTGCACATCTGTTTTATGTTGAATCAGACAAAGCCAAGTAAATCTACTGAAGTCTTCAACTATTGTCACAAAATATTGCTTCCTATCATAGGTGGGAACCTTGTAAGGTCCCCAAACATCAACATGTATAAGCTGGAAAATATGAGATGATTTAGAAGTACTAGTAGGAAAACTCAATCTACTTTGTTTTGCAACTGGACATACTTGACAGCCTTTATGTGTTGTGATGTTGAGATTCTTCATGAGATAGGGTATTTGTTCCATGGTCTTAACAGATGGATGCCCAAGTCTGTAGTGCCATAGCTCAGTCAGACTTGCATCCTTTGTTGATGCTGTCACTTTATTAACTGCTGCTCTAACTGCACTTTGTAGTAAGTATAAGCCATTGATCTCCCTACCAATCCCAATCACCTTGCCACTGTAGAGTTCCTGCAATACACAAAAGTGAGGAAAGAAACTCACAATACAAGATAATTCCTTGGTGAGTTTTGCCACTGAGAGTAGATTGAACTTAAAATCAGGGGCATGAAGTACATCTTTCACCGTTAATTTTCCAAGAATGACTGAATTGCCTGTTTGTTTCACTTGAGCTTTGCTTCCTGTTGGCAGCTGAACTGTACTAGTGTGGTCATTCTTTATGCATTTCAATTCACACATGAGTTCCTCATAAGAAGCAACATGATGAGTAGCTCCTGAATCAATTATCCAGTCATATGCAGAGGATTCAGTTCTTACAGAAACATTACCTGTCAGATTTGCCTTGCAGTCATTTGATTCCTTGTTTTGTAGCAGGTTCCTCACTTGATTATGCTCTTCCTCTGTAAATTCACAGTCCTGCTTGTATCTATCTGTAGAAGTATTGTTAGCATAAGGCTTGAAATTGCCATTGTTGTTGTAAGAACCGGTTGATTTGGAAGCATCATTGTTGTTCTGATAGGATCCACTTGATCCTGGCTGCCTTCTCTTGCTCTTGAAGTCAGGAGGATATCCTACTAGCCTGTAACACTTTTCTGTCACATGGTTTTTGTAACCACAGATTTCACATGGAGCATTACCTGGCAATGACCTTTTTCCTTTGAATCCTTGTCCTCTTCCTGCCATCATGGTGAGTGGTTCCTTGGTTGAATCAATTACTCCCAATAGCCTTTGGCTTTCTTCCTGAACTACAGTTGCATAAGCTTGGTTGATACTAGGTACCTCAGTTTTCAGCAACAAATCACTTCTCACATGGCTGAAAGACTCGTTTAATCCCATTAGGAACATCATCAACCTTTGTTGATGCAAATGTTCAATATAAGGCTTAGCCTCATCACATTTACATGAAGGAGAAGGTACTAATACATCAAACTCATCCCAAATATCCCTCAATTTCGAATAGTAAGTTGTCACTGAATCTGTACCTTGCTTCAATGTGGCTACTTCTGTCCAAAGTTGATAGATCCTAGTGAGATTTGACTTGTCAAATCTCTCCTTGAAATCTTCCCATACACGTTTAGCATTAGATGCATACACTATCGCAGTCATCAAATTGCTTGCTACTGTGCTACTAATCCATGAGAGAACTACTGCATTACATCTTTCCCACTGGACTGCCAATTCATCCTCGTACATGCTCTTCAAGCAAGTTCCATCTATGAAACCTACCTTGTTCTTCACCAACAGTGCTAATCTCATTGATCTGCTCCAAAGACCATAATTCTCAGGTCCTGTGAGTTTGGTTGCAATCAATGCTACACCAGGTGTGTCTGAAGGTTGCAAGTACAGTGGGTGATTATGTCCCAATGTTGCTACAGTCAGCTCTGTCATGGTTGAGATCTGATTTGAGAAATTGCTTCGCGGAAAAATAAAATTGAAGTTATTTCAGCCCTAGACTCGACTGCTCTGATACCATATTGTATTTCACAGAATCATGGAGCTAAGCTCCATTGTTGCAGATCTCTGCAACTCTAATTGAAGAAGGAAGAGACAGTGAAAGGAAGAAGCAGAAGAATTTTTATTGATCACATGTTGATTACATTTACACTTCCTATTTATAGGAATCACGTCAGTCTGTAAAGTCACACATTAGAAATGGAATTGGTTACAACTAACTAACAACTTGCCTAACCATCTTTATGACTGCTAACAGACTTTAACTGCCATAACCACCTTTTTGCATACTTCCATCATGTGATTCCAATAGCCCGTATGGTTCCGGTGCAGCTATACCTCAGCAAAGTTCCAAGTCAAAAGTGCAACAACCTCATGGTGCTGAAGTGAAAACACCTGTTCCACCGGAGTCCGATGATATCGTTCCCTCTTAATTGTGAATGGCGATGTGTCGGTGTCATATATCTATTGCAGTTAAAAGCGCTCAAATTCGCAAAAATAGTAAGTTTTGTTATATTTTTTTTAAAAAAACTACTTATGTAGCAGTATTTTGATTTTAAAATGTAGCGGAAATTATGTTTGATGTAGTAACTGTAGTCTGTATGTGTACTGAAAATTGCGGAATAAGTACTTGATGGTAAATTCTATAGTATGCACGTATGTGTGACCAGAAGGGGTGTCTAGCGATATAATGTTATATATTCAAATAGTATATATAATGTTATATAATATTATATATTGAGATACGTTACGTAATATTTTGTGTTAAACGGTATATTTTGAAAATTTCAAATTTATTCATTGTTAATGATCTTCAATGCAAACTTCTTTGTTTTCTTCTTTAATAGCATTAACGGAACTAGTAAGTAGCATATATTTTCTATCATTACACAAAAACTCTACTTTATTGCATATATTTCCACCATTTTATTAATTTAATTATTCTCACATATATAGATACACATGTCTATAACATCTACTTAATGGTACAAATTTGAGATTATTAAATTATGTGAATTTATAAAAACATCAGTTAGTATATATTTTTTTATACAAATATTTATTTAAATTTGAGAGAATAGAGTGAGTAACAAAATTAGGTAAGATGACCATAAACCATCTTTACAATGCAAAAACAATAACTAGAATAAAAATATATAAAATTTTATCAAATAAATTTGGGGTCTCTCATAGAGGTTTGACTTTAGGCCATCAATTTTTTTGAGCCACTCTTGTGCACACTCAAAGTTAAAGAGTTAAAGAGCATAGAACCAAGTTAAATGACACATTTATATATAAGAGTAAACTTTAGGTTTAGCAAACATAAAAAATATATTTGTATGTTATATCTATAGTTTGTATAATTGTGTTCCATAGCATTTATGTTTGCTATGACTATTAATCTGTATATTTCGGTATACATATACATAAAAAATATGTATTTGGATCTATTTGTATATTTCGGTATACAAATGGGTCCTGTATTTGTATATTTCGGTCTATATATACAAATGGGTTCTGCATTTGTATATTTTGGTATACAATTGGGTCCTGCATTTGTATATTTCAGTATACAAATGGGTCATGCATTTGTATATTTCGATATACAAATGGGATGGCAAAAAACATGGAATGTTTGCTGCGAATTACAAATAAAAGAAACTATGGCTATAACATTTAATTTGAATTAATAGTTTGCTATTTCATACAATTTTTTCTATATATTATGCACTATTTATTAGACGACAATATATATATATGCACCATTTTTTAACAAAAGATATCTCCGCTCTACATTGCAAAGTTTAGAAGTATATTTGCCTATTTTTCCTCTTTTTTTTTAACATTCTATACCTTGGGGTGTCAACAGAAATATCCGTTTGGCCATATGATATGAAATCATAATACGAAATCATGAGATGAAGTTAAAGTTTTGTTTGGACATGCGATATGAATTTTTTTTGTGTTGTATATTTTCTCATAAAGATATGAATCTCATAAGTTATAAAACTATTAAAATAGCTCCAATTGTTTATTTAATATTACCAAATAAATAAAAAATTATGAAATCGCATAATAAATTATTATAAAGCTATTTGTTTTCCACTTTAGTAACTGTTTCATCTAACTTTAATTCAATAAAAAAAATTGAACATAAATTGTAGTGTACCAGTCTATAATATAATCCTTCCACATAGTACAAACAATCTTCTCATGTTGAACTAGCATTTCTCGATCATATGACTGAGAAGATGAACCGACATTATTACTTTGAACCATTTGTTGATCAATATCATTCACAACTATACTTTCATGTTCATAGATCATAAATATTCCATCACTTCTTTGGTATTCTCGTAAATAATTATGTAATATTGTACAAGTTATGACAATTTCACTTGTGTGTTAATATCATAATGATTCATGCCTTGTTTTACTTGTGTGCAATTACTCATTTTCAGTGCTTTAATTTTGTACTAAAATCAAACATATTGGAAGTAGTGATTATCAAACATACATCATCGATTTTGCTCCTTTTCATATTAAATTGCTTCAAATATTTTCATATGTAGTCGAAAGAGAATTTTTTTTATTATGAAAAATCAAAAAAGTATTAGTCCCTCTGTTCTTATTTATATTCACTAAATCAATCTCTACTTTATCATTTATCATTTATATTCATCAAATTTAAAGTAATAACAAATTTTATGTTGGTGAGAATAATAAATTTTAACAAGTAATAATGTGATTATTAATTTTATTTACATATGAAATAAATGGTTAGTAAATATAAATGTGGGGTTGTTTTAACAAAATATAAACTTATAGGTCAATTTTTGTATTTAAAAAATCTCAAATCATGATATGGAATACCCAATATGAAATCATGAGATGAAATCAACGTGAAATCGCATGTCCAAACGTCGATTTCATCTCACGATTTCATATGGTGATATGGTATCGCATGACCAAACACCTACTTAATTTTACACAATCAATAACCGATGGTGTAATTATTGTTTTACACAATCAATAACTGTGAAGTAGGATTGTACAAAACCGAATCGAAATCGATAATCCGAACCCAAAAAAAAGTTATTGGTTTATCAGTATTGGGTTATTGGTTTAGCGGTTTTGATAACGATTTTGATTTTTTTTTTGTTATTGAGTTATCGGTTTTTAACGGTTTGAAGTTTTTTCTTAACGGGTTAACTGATAACCCGATAGTAAATTAACTAATTATATTTATACCATTTTGTATATAAAGTTCTTGACTTAGAGTTTGGTTTCCTACTTTTTATTTTTGGTTGTCTCAAACACTTGATTATTCTACAATATAAAAGTGTTTGCTTTTGAGCAAGATGTAACTTGTGAACTCATGTGCATGATTTATTTGGTTTGTCACCTTGTTTCTAAGTGATTTTCAATGTTTTTTTTTTGTGTCAAATCTTAACGGTTAAATCAATAACCGAATCGATAACAACCAAAAATCGATAAACCAATAACCGATCAACAATATCTTAATAGTTCTATAACGATTTAGCATCTCTACAAACCGATAATCAATAAGCCAAATTGATAAACTTCAAAACTGAGCCTAACCGATCGATACGCAACCCTACTGTGAAGCCTATTACAGGTAATCAATTTGTTATAAGAGTTTAACTAGTACTTTCTTTGTCCCTATTTATTTGTTCATTTGACATACCTATTAAGAAATTAATAATTAATGTAGTGATTTTATCATTTTACCCTATTAATTGATAGAAATTTAAAATCAATTTACTCATTAAAGAAGTTTTATCTTTTAAAAAAACATTATTTTTCTAAATAAATTGAGGGTATAATAGATAAAAAATATTTTCTTTTAAAGAAACAAATAAAAAATTAAAATTGGGCAAGTAAAAAGGAACAAAGAGTGTATCTACCATTGTGGAAACTATTTTTTTTTTATAGAAACAAGTACTTTAGAACTTATTATAAGTAAGTTTTAATTATTTTTACTTTTTACTCGTCAAATTATAAATAAGGAAAATAGTTATTGAAGACAACTAGGACTAGGGGTGTTCATGGTTCGGGTTGGATCGGTTATTAGTTAAAATCAAAATCAAACCAATTTAAATCGGTTTTTAAATTTGTAAAATCAAACCAAACCAAATCAAAAAAATAACTGTCGGTTTGGTTATCGTCGGTTTGGTTTGATTTGGTTAGGTTTTTATCGGGTTTTTTTGGTTCGAAAGTAATAAGTTTGTTGAGGACATATGCATCTCGATAGACACAAACACTTAGTACATGAATAATTCACAAATAGGCTATTACACGAACAAAGCGATTCATCCAATGTACCAAGTTTCAGAAACTAAAAAAACTCATTGTGAATAATATAAAGTTGGTTCAATATTCTGGAGATCTCAACATCTTATCAATAGACTTTTCAATAAAATTACACCTTAAAATATTGAGAAATTACTTCTAAAAAAAAACCAATATTTCATAGTCAAAACTAATCAATTACCATCTTCTTTAGCTTGAGTTTTAAATTATTCAATGTTGCGTTAGAAAAAATTATAAAGAACATAAAAAGTGTGATCTTTAAAGTAATGAATATTGAGGAATTTAGACTTTCGATTCGGTTTGGTTATTTTTGCGGTTAATTTTTAATAAAATCAAATCAAATAATATCGGTATTTCAAAATTTAAAATCAAACTTAATCAAATCAAACCAAATATCGATTTTTTTAATCGATTTGATTCGAATTGCGGTTCGATTTGATTGTATAACCATAACCATGAACAGCCCTAACCAAGACAGTATATTTACTCTACTATTTTATTTAGAGTTTAACTAATATCCACAGACAGTGGATACTAGTAAAACTCAACAATAAATACATAATTTGTCTGCAGTGTACTTAATTTGAGTTTTTTTTTTTTTGGTTCTTCGGTCTGCAGCGAACTGAATTTGAATTTTTCTTTTTGGGTTCTTCGGTCTGCAGCGTAACTGAATTTGAGTTTTTTTTTTTCGAATTTTCGGAGGAATTTGAGTATTGCCTCCCTTACTGCCATGGCTGATTTATTGCCTCAATGTCTTATTCATAAAATACTCTGTCTGCATAGTTTTAAGAGAGCAGCCCAGTTGAGTATTCTTTCTAAAACATGGCTGCAAGCGTGGTTGACTATTCCCAACTTGAGTTATTCACTTGGTTATCTCGAGCACAATATGAAAAAAGTAATGGATAATATCATGGAGAGATATCGAGATGGAAAAATCCCTATTGAAAAGTTAGATTTATCATACTCTGTTTATTCTAATGAAGTTTTTCCTTTGTTTAATAAGTGGCTTGATATTGCACTTCAGAATGGTGTAAAAGATCTTGTCTTTCGAGTTCCTAGCCGCCTTACGTCATACCGGTTGCCTATGTTAACAATCTTGGCAACAAAATCTTTAAGAGAATTAGTATTAACAGGTTGTGATTTGTACTGTGTTTCATTATCTAGTGGTGTGGTGAATTGCTATTCGTTGAGAAAGCTTTCTCTAACTCGGGTAGGTTTAGGTGACAAAACGCTTCAGATTCTACTTAATAGTTGTCCCTTTATTGACAGATTAATTTTAGATTATTGTTCTTGGTTGAAAAAGATTGAGCTACTGAATAATCTTCCAAAGATCAAGTCGGTTTTTATTCGGAAATTTAGCAACCAGCTTGTTAAAATTCAAGCACCATCTCTTGAACACTTATCTTATTTTACTGGTGGGGAAGAGTTTGCTATGTTCGATATTGATGCTCCAAATTTGGTGTCATTGGAGTATAAGGGATTTAAATTTCCTGCAACTTTTATGGATGCTAATTTGCAATGGAGTGTTTATCCTACGAGATTCGTCCTTGATTCAACTAGCGAAACAATTGCAAGTTTCATGGACGTTTTAATGCATATGATGAGCTCGAGTGATTCTACTTCTTATGGAAGCAACACGCCTTTGCATCGTCAATTAAAAGAAGTCAAAGCCTATAAATTTGATTGGGAAAACCAGCGATGGCATTCTGATCCTGTGGAACTTGGAAGTGGAAGGATGGCAATAAGGGACCTTAAGGATAAATTTTACTTTTTATTATATTGGTCATGCAATTAATTTATCTCTATTCCAAATTGTAATGCATAAGTTCATTAATATGTATTCTTTAGAATATATTCTAGTACTTCTCTGTTTCAATTTTTGAGATACTTGTATTAGATATTTTAGTTGTTACAAATTATTAGAGAATTTCACATAAATCTCGAAATCCAAGCTTATAGATGTTCATACAGAAAGAGATGCATTCTAAAGTGTCTTAAGCCACGAAGCAATCTAATCCACAATACCTCTGCCTTAGTTGCCAAGACAAATTAGTTTACTCATTGAAGCTACATTCCACATTCTGCAACGACCACCTGTTTCTTTGGTCTGCAGATTTTGTTCCATGAAACTAATACTACTTTTCTCGCCTCTGTCGTGTTACCCCATAGATAGTCTCTGCACTTCTTGTCCACATCTGTCAGCACACTTTGGGAATTAAAATTGTAAATGGAGAATAGGACTGCATTTATCACCTGTAATCGTCCTGCATAAGACAGAGTTTGAGCATATGCACTAGTAATTCGACTTGTTATCTTATTCACCAGCTGATGACAATCCATGACCAGCACAGAGATTAAGGACGACATAGGGGCAGTGACGGGGCTAGAATTTTTAATAAGGGGGTTCAATATCTGAAGAACCAAACACACGAACTAATCGAAGGGGGTTCGACATCTATTATATAAGCATAAAAAATAATTTTAACCATGTATAAATAGTAAAATTTTCCGCCGAAGGGGGTTTGGATGAACCCCTAACAGAAGGCTGGCTCCGCCCCTGCATAGGGGGTCACCTTACCTCAATCGCCTCTTCCCTTCAAAGTAACCAAAGTTATCACCATGAGCGTTGATGGAAGTCACACAAGCCATCACAATTCCAATAAAGGAAACTGGAAACCCATAACCCTTCAGAGCTTCCTCTATGAACTCCCAACTCACCATATGTCCATATCGTATGCCTTCCTTAGGTCGATCTTTATCATGCACCGAGGGGTGGTTTTCCTATTGTAATGTCGTAGCAGATCATGACAAATCAGAATGTTATGTACTAGTGATCTCCCGTGATAATATAAAACTTGAGCTCCTTTGTTTTCAACAGTTTTTACAAGACTTCTGGCCCTACTGTTAGCATGAAATTTGACAGATAAAGATAGTTGCAGGTCCTTGTGGTTGTGGAGACTTTGCATTGTTATGGAAAAGTTAGAATTATCGAACTTTGGTTCCCCTACAATTGATAAGTGGCTTGACATAGCACTGCATAATGGTGTAAAAGATCTCGTCTTTAAAGTTCCTAGCATTTCATAGTACCCCTTGCCTATTTTTCACAATCTTGACAGCAAAATCTTCAAAAGAGCTGGTTTTGTGGGGTTTTAATTTGAAGCACGAGTCGTTTCATGTGGTATAGTAAATTGCCAATCATTGTGAAAGCTTTCTCTAACTGCTGTCCATTTAGACGAAAACATGCTTCAAACTCTACTTAATAGTTGCCCCTTGACTGTTAGTTTCATCTTTAAGTATTGTTCAGGGTTGGAAAAGATTGAGTTGTTGAATCTTCAAAAGATCCAGTCAACTTTAATTTGGAAAGATAGAAACCAGCTTATTAAAATTCAAGCACCAACGCTTGAGCACTGAACTTATTTTTGTGTTTCGAAAGAGTCTAGTCCTATGTTGGACACCATTGATGATCCAAATTTGGTATCACTAGGGGGATCAAAGTGATTGTGTCCTCTGAGATCAATATAACTCCTTGTGATTGAGTATTCACATCCCTTAGTCATTCTGTATCTATCTTGCACATACCAGATTTACATTTTTACTTTCATGGAGTGGATCTTCCTCCAATACCATCTGCTATCTACAGGAGCATTATGTCTCCAGACATCTTCTCCCTCGCCATGCACCGACTTAACCCATACTGAGTCTTTATTAACAATTACTTGCCAAAGCAACTTACCAACAAGATGCAAGGTTCCATAAGCTGCATTCCTTGACATTCAGCCCTCCGAGCTTCTTAGGCAGACACACTGTACTCCATAGGTACTCTCTACATCTCATTTTTGCTATACTTTGTGGGAGGACAAAGACTGATTCCCAAAAGCTGTGAATTGAGAAAAATACTGTGTTTATGACTTGAATCCTCCCAGTGTAGGATAGTTGTTTGGTATAAGTCAATCTGATTTTGTCCACTAGCTGTTGAAACTCTAACTCCACCTTTAGATGATAATGGCAGTTGAATTCTCCGAGAGTGAAACCAGTCCTTAACAGTAACTTTTTTTCACCTGATCTGTCACTCCTGCTACAAAAATACTCAATTTCTCCAGATTGGCAACTAATCGAGAGATATTGCTGAAGTGTGAAAGAGTTCTCTTCATTGTACTTCTTATGGAAGCAAACCTTTACATAGTCAATTAAAAGAAGCAAAAGCCTACAACTTTGATTCGAAAAGAATCAAGAGCTGGCAACTTGTGGAGTTCAGAAGTAAGGAACTGGCAATAAGGACTTAGGGAGTGGGAGAGATGTTATTTTACATTAGATTGGTGATGTAGTTCATTCTATGTGCAAATTGAATGCACTTGTTAGTTTCTAAAGTTTATTAATACTATTAACGACTGACATAGATAAATCTTTTCTTAAAGTTTGCATATTTGAACTTTTTTTTCTACCAGTTTAATTTTGGCACGTGGACCTCTAGTAAGGGGTCTTGTGGAAAAACCACAAAACTTGATCGTTAAAAAATAACGGCACAAATGGGCCCTTTGCAGTGGCATGATTGGTCCCAACTATTAACGGATGACAATATATAGTGGATGAAATCACTAAGAAATATAGGGACGGAAATATTCCTATTGACAAGTTTGAATTTCACAACTTTACAAAACCTGATTGGGCTGGAAAGTATTGAGCTCTGGAATCTTCCTAAGATCAGGTCATCACTTGCCATTGGTATTGACCCACCTGTTAAATTTCAAGTACCGACTCTTGAACACTTGTATTATTCTAGTTATTGTTTGTATAAATTGAATATTGTTGAATATGAGAATCTGAAATCTTTAGAGATATCATGTACGGAGTATATATCTTAACCACCTTATCTCAATACCTTACTGACTCGAGAAATTGATATTAACTAACATTGCTTTAGGAAGGTTTGAAATTTGCAGGAGTCAATCCCTAAAGGTGTTAAAGATTCATAATTGCAAGATCATAGAAGCAATTGATGCTCCAAATTTGCTATTATTTGAGTATAAAGGACATGATATTCCTCAGCTTAAATTTGCACAAAAATCAAGACAACTGAAGCACTCGCAAATCGTTTGAGGCACTCACAAATCTTCTGTTGGTTATATTTCATCTCTTCAACAAGTTTAGTAATGAGCATAACGGCCTTTGTTAATGTTAGCTAGGCCAAAGCACATGCAAGAGGAAAGAATAAGACAGAATAAAGAATCTTATACTTCAACAGAATTTTCAGTACTTAATTAATAAACTACTTCAACACAATTCTAAAGAATGAAACAGATTAATAAAGTTTAGGAATTAATGAACAAGTACATTCGTTTTCGTTTTCGTTTTGAAATAGCGATAAATTAATTGCATTGCCAATCTAATAAAAAATAAACTTCCTTCCTGTCCTCCGAAAGGGTGCTTATCGCCAGTTCCCCACTTACGAGTTGCAGCTCTTGATTTTTCCTATCAAAAACTTTTATTTCTTTCAATTGACTATGCCAAGGGTTGCTTCTTTCCAAAGAAGAATGACTCAGATTCTTCATATACATCAAACGACTGATGAAACATGTAATCATTTCAACCGTTGATGATAGGTTGAGTCTCCTAGGATTACAACTCCATAGCAAAGCATCCACAAATGTTGGACAGTACTCCCCATATGACCTTGTAATGTTGACATTTAAAACGTCCACTTGGGGGCTAGCAACTCCGTGGTGCTGCTGCAAATCTTTAATCTTCATCTCATTGTATTCGGGAAAACAAAGGAGAACTTGGGACCAAGAGATCGAATTTGATAGAAGCTTTCTCAACTTACTAAACCATGCGACATTTAAATTGTTTTTACCGTGAAGAACGATTTTTGAATGCTTCAATTGACTTGACTCTTTCGCAATTTTAAGTTCAGGAATTTGATGTCCTATATACTCAAGTGATACCAAATTCGAAGTTTCAATCTGTCTTATGCCCACACAATACTGAATCTGTTAAGAAATTCCACTTCGGTAGAGGGATGAGAATTTGGTCGACTTGGACAAACCTCCCCTCATGAGCCTGCCAGGCCCATCCCAATTTATTGTTCACCGATGTTGGGCCCCCATTTAGAAGTGTTCAAGCTCCAGTTGAGGTCTGGGCGTGCGGGGGAGTGTTAAGAAATCCCACATCGACAGAGGGATGGGAATTTGATCTCCTTATATGGAGATGGACAAACCTAGGTTGAGTTAGGCCCAGGTGCCATATCTTCACAGAATCTTCAATACTTCTAGGGATTGAGGTTATGGAGAAATCCAATAGATATCTTCACATATGATAGCTCTAATTAAAGATTTTAGATTTTGACATCCAAGGACAACCAAATTTTTCGATAAATAACCATTATAAAACAAATGTTCAAGAGTTGGTGCTTGGATTTTCACATGTTGGTTTCTATTTATTGATACGGAAACTGACTTGATCTTTTGAAGATTCATAAGCTCAATCTTTACCAACCCCGAACAATGATCAAGGTTGAAAGAGACAATGAAGGAACAACTATTAAGTAAAGTCTGAAGCAAATTTTTGCTTAAAATTATATAAGATAGAGAAAGCTTTCTCAAAGAATGGCAATTCGCGAACCCACTAGATGACGAAACATGCATAAGGTTACAACCTTTCAGAACCAATTCTCTCTTAAAGAATTTGCTGCTAAGACTTTAGAAATAGGAAAACGATATAATCTAACCGAGTAGAGAAAATCTACATAGACTAAATCTCTTGCGCCATTTTGAAGAGATGTGTCAAGTCACTTATCAATTAGAGGGAAAACTTGATGACGACGATTGAATTTCGAACAATTTGAAAATCCAAACTTGTCAATGGGGATTTGTTTTCCCTGTATGTCTCCATAATTGCGTCCACTATTTTTGTTTCTTCGAAATATTCAATTAAGAATTCCAAGTTGGGAAGAGTCGACCAGGCTTTTAGCCATGTTTTGGATAGAATTCTCATCCGGGATGCTTGGCCATAACTAAGATAACAGAGTATTTTGTGAATCACACATTCCGAGAATATGTCAGCCGTGGCTGCCATGTTCTTGGCTTGAAAGGGGAATTGACAAATACGGTGGAAAAAAGGTAAAATAAAGCCCTATATATACTTTAGAAACCCTAATTAATTTCTAACGACTTTATCCTTTTTCTTAATTACTTACAAGACGTTCCATAACTTTATAGTTTATACGGGGAAAAAATATAATACATAAATATGGTCTTTAACTTGATTTTAATTTACGTTTATCCTCTTCAACTTTGAGTATGCACAAACAGACACTTGAACTTGTATAAAGTTGAACAAATAAATACACATATTTTATATGTCATCTTACATGACAATTTGCATTATACGTGGTATCCCTACGTATATTATGCCACGTAGAACTCATGTATCTATTTGTTCAATTTTATACAAGTTTAAGTCTATCTATACACTCAAAGTTGGAGGACATATCACTTGTATATGTTATGCCTTTTTTTAACTTTGAAAGATAAAAAGTAGGTTTGAAATTGTTTTCATAAAAATAAACAAATTAGCTAGTACGAAATTAATTTAAATAAGAAAATTAAGTAAATATGAAATGGTAAAAAGAGACCAAGTATGTAAGCTATACAAGGAAAAAAAAAAAAAGACCAAGTATTTAAAGAAGACAAAAAATCTCCTAGTGATAAAAAAAAATTAAAGATAATTTTTTTTTTAAGTTTTAATAGTAAAAAAGATTCAAACTTGAAATATAACATATTTGGATTTTGTATAATAATATATTTTTTATTATTATATTAGTAAATTATTTAAGTTTGTTATAACTGTGCTAAAAATGCTGATAAATTTACTAGTGTAACAGTATACTGTTCCTATAATATATAGGGTTTTGATTTACTCTTCCACTGTCAGTTGTTACAACAACCGGCAGTTTGTCAATTCCCCTGCATCTTCCATGCCATGGGGACAAGCTCAGCTGACATGTTGTCTGTATGCCTCATTCACAAAATACTCTGTTATCTTAGTTATGGCGAAGCAACGCGGATGAGAATTCTCTCGAAAACATGGTTACAAGCATGGTTGGATCTTCCCAACTTGGAATTCGAAGTCAGTTCGGGCGAAAACATAACAATAGTGGATGAAATCACTAACAGATATAGGGATGGAAATATTCCTATTGACAAGTTTGAATTTCACAACTATACAAAGCCTGATCACATTTACCCTTTGATTGATAGGTGGCTCGACATTGTTCTTCAAAATGGTGTAAGACATCTTGTGTATAGAGATGTTAGATATTCAACATCATACCCCTTCCCTATTTTTAAATTCGTGGAATCGAATTTTTTACGAGAATTAATCCTGACGGGTTGTGATCTGATGCATATTTCATTATCTAGTATTAGTTCTATGGCCACTTCTCATTCTTTGAGAAAACTTTCTCTATCTTGTGTTCGGTTAGATATGAACATGCTTCAAACTCTACTTAATAGTTGTCCCTTTATTGTCGATTTAATCATTGAGCATTGTATTGGGCTGATAAATATTGAGCTTTTGAATCTTTGTAATATCAGGTCACTTACCATTCATATTCACCAACCCGTTACAATCCAAGCACCAGCTCTTGAACACTTGTCTTATTCTAGTTATTGTTTGAAACAGTTGCATATTATTGACTATGAGAATCTGAAATCTTTAGAGATATCGAATACGGAGGTATCTTATAGATATCTCAACAACCTTATTTCAACACCTTACTGTCTTGAGAGATTGATATTAGCTAACAATACAGTAAGTAAGTTTGACGTTTGCAGGAGTCAATCCCTAAGGGTCTTAAAGATTCGGAATTGCAAGATCATAGGAGCCATTGATGCTCCAAATTTGCGATTATTTGAGTATAAAGGACGTGTTATTCCTCAGCTTAAATTTATACAAGAATCAAGACAATTGAAGCACTCACAAATCATTCTTGATCCCTTGTACAATTTAGATGCGGCATGGTTTTGTGAATTGAGAAAATTTCTATCAGATTCGACTTCTTGGTCACACGTTACCCTTTGTTTCCTCAAATGCAATGTGATCAACCTGGAAAGTTTTCAGCTGCAGTGTAGAGCTGTTACACCCAAAGTGGACGTTTTAGATGCAAAATTTTTAACGCCGACTGGGGAGTGCCCCACGTTTGTTGATGCCTTGCTGTGGAGTTGTCATCCTAGGAAACTCAACCTACAATCAACAAGTGAAATGTTTACATGTTTCGTGAATTGTTTGAGGGAGATGAAGACTTTGAGTCATGGCCAATTAAAAGCAGCAAAAGTCTACAAATTTAATCAGAAAAATCAGAGTTGGGATCGTGTAGAACACAAAAGAGGAAGAGAGCTCTCAATAAGGACTGTTAGCAAGTCGGAGAAATATTTCTTTTTATTAGATTGGTGATGCAGTTTATTCTATTGCAAATTGAATGCCTTTACTCTTAGCAAACTGGTTTTCATCAAATAAATGCAGAGAGCTTTACTTCTGTTTTGTCTTCTATTGGAGGTTCTTTTACAGTCGTAAAATTTGATTTGTTAACGTTAGCTTGATAATTGGATTTGATATGTTAGTCTCAGGCTTTCTTGTAGGTGTTATGTTATACTTCAAAATCACAGAATCTATTGAGCTATACTCAAATAAGAGATCCCAATGTAATACTTGAATCACACTCAAATCTGCTGGTGCATAGTAGCAATTTTGTCTTGGTACTCATTTTGTTATTTTTGGTTAACCGTGGTACCCAGGCCAACTTGAGTGCACCTAGACAAATTCCATGGGCTATCTATCATCTCTCACTAACAACAGGTACTAGGTAACCCTGTCCATCAAGGCTAGAATAAACTGGAAGAAATCACAAGTTAACTCTGCTAAGACTAGAAATCACTGTGTTTTTGTCTCTGTTGGGATTTGAATTTGAAACCTCATTGTGCTTAACATAGTAAATTGACCAATAGATCACACCTTTGGGTGCATTTTGGTACTTAAGTAGTGCAAACTAGTACTAAGATGATTAAACGTGGTTTAGCATCGTATATATCTCTTTTTTAGCCCAACAAAGACCAAGGTACTCTTCTTTCCCTCTTCTTAGATGCAATCAGATTAGTTTCTTCACTAGTATTCATTTTCCTTTGAAGGCGTTTTCGTTCTCCATTTTCATTTCATAATAATCCAACGCAGTTAGATAGTATGAAATAAATTTAAAGATGGAAAGGTAAAGTGAAAAAATATGTAGGCTATACTAAAAAATATTAGGCCAAATATTTATAAAAGAAAAAGAATCCCTAAGTGATAAAAATATTCACATAAAAATAAAATCAAGTGTTGATAATTAGAAAAGATTCAATTTTGAAATCTTAGGATTTGTTTTGTATAATGATATATTTTTATTATTATATTAGTAACCAATTGTTTAAGTTTGTTATAACTGTTCTAAAAGCGCGGATAAATTTACAAGTATAGCCGTATATTATGGTTTCTAGAATATATATAGGGTTTGCTTTACTTTTCCACTGTCACATCCCCTGCAACATCCAAACCATGGGAACAGCTGACATGTTGCCTGTATGCCTCATTCGCAAAATACTCTGTTATCTTAGTTATGAAGAAGCATCTCGGATGAGAATTCTCTCCAAGACATGGCTACTAGCCTGGTTGGATCATCCCAACTTGGAATTCACAGTCTCTTCGGGTAAAACCATAACAATAGTGGATCATGTCATGGAGAGATATAAGAACGGAAATATTCCTATTGACAAGTTTGAATTACACAACTCTACAAAATCTGATCATATTTTCCCTCTGATTGATAGGTGGCTCGGTATTGCTCTTCAAAATGGTGTAAGACATCTAGAGTACATAGATGCTGAACTTTCAACATCATACCCCTTCCCTATTTTTAAATTCTTGGAAGCAAATTTTTTACGAGAACTGGTCTTGACGGGTTGTGATCTGATGCATGTTTCGTTATCTAGTGCTAGTCAAGCGGTAACGTGTCATTCTTTGAGAAATCTTTCTCTATCTCTTGTACGCTTGGACAATAACATTCTTCAGACTATACTCGATAGTTGTCCGTTCATTGTTGATTTAATCATTGGATATTGTAGTAGGCTGAAAAATATTGAGATCCGGAATCTTCCAAATATCAGGTCTCTTGTCATTGGTAATGACCAACCTGTTAAAATCAAAGCACCGTCTCTTGAACGCTTGTATTATAGTAGTTCTTGTTTGAATAAATTGAATATTGTTGAACATAAGAATCTGAAAACTTTAGATATATCATGTACAGAGATATCTGATGTATATCTCAACCACCTTATCTCCATACCTTACTGCCTGGAGAAACTGATATTAGCTAACATTGCTTTTGGAAGATTCGACATTTGCAGGAGTCAATCCCTAAAGGTGTTAAAGATTCATAATTGCAAGATCATAGGAGCAATTGATGCTCCAAATTTGGTTTTGCTCGAGTATAAAGGAAGTGATATTCCTCAGCTTAAATTTGCACAAGAATCAAGACAATTGAGGCAATCACAAATGATTCTTTATCCATTGTTCAATGTAGATTCGGCATGGTTTTGTCAGTTGAGGAAATCTTTATCAGATTCGATCTCGTGGTCTCAAGTTACCATTTATTTTTACAAATGCGAGGAGATCAGCATGATAGATTTGCTACTGCAACCTAGAGTTGCTATCCCCAAAGTGGACATTTTAGATGTAAGTTTTTCAAGGCCGAATTGGGAGTTTCCGACATTTGTGGATGCCTTGCTGAGGAGTTGTCGTCCCAGGAAACTTAACCTACAATCAACAACTACAATTTTTACATGTTTCATGTATCGTTTCATGCAGATGAAGAATTTGCGTCATGGTCAATTAAAAGAAGCAAAAGCCTACAAATTTGATCAGAAAAGTCAGAGTTGGCATGCTGTAGAACACAAAAGAGGTAGAGATTTCCCAATAAGGACCAGTAGCAAGTCGAAGAAATATTTCTTTTTATTAGATTGGTGATCCAATATATTCTATTGCAAATTGAATGTCCTTATTCTTAGTAGTAACGAACTGCACTTCAATTTTTCGCAGCAAAAAGTAATAAATTTACTTCTTTTTTGTCTTCCATTAGAGGTTTTTTCCCAGTTGTAAAATTTGATTTTGTTAATGTTAGTTTGATACTTGGAGCGTTTTCTGATATTTGGATTTGATATGTTAGTCTGAGGCTAACTTATAGTTGTTATGTTGTACTTCAAAATCACAGAATCAATTGAGATATACTCAAATAAGAGATCTCACTGTGTTTTTGTCTTATAATTCTAAAAGTAGTTGCGCGTGCATGCAACTGATAGGCCTATTAACTTCATCTCGAGACCTCTGAAGTATGTACTTTGTTGAAAAGAGAAAGTTATGCGGCATATAAATCTAATTTTGACTTGTGATATCTGTGATCTTTGGATCATTTCTTATTTGGTAGCAGTACTAGAACCATTTACCACTTTTTTTAAGAGCCCTCTGGATCTGGTTTCACTACTTTTAGAGATACGTAGGAGCTGTAATACTTGAATCACACTCAAAAGTGAGTGTTCATTTGTGTTGGTACTCAAATCTGCTGGTGCATAGTAGCCATTTTGTCGTGTTAACTCAGATTTTTTTTTTTTTTTTTTGGTTAACCGTGGTGCTCGGGGCAACTTGAGATAACCTAGACTAATTCCAATAGATATCTGTCAACTCTCACTAACAACAGGTACCAGGGAACCATGTCCATCACGGCTAGAATAAACTAGAAGAAATCACTAGTTAACTCTGTCCGCTAAGACTAGACATCACAGTGTTTTTGTCTCTGTTGAGATTTGAATTTGAGACCTCATGGTACTTAACACAGTTTATTGCCAACTAGATCACACCCTTGGGTGCGTTTTCATACTCAAACTTAGTAGTGCATATTAGTACTAAGACGATTAAATGTAGTTATAGCACCCAACAAAGACCAAGGAACTCTGCTTTCCTTCTTTGTAGATGCAATCAGATTAGTTTCTTCATCTGTGTTCATTTTCCTTTAAGGGCGTTTTCATTGTCCATTTTCATTTCTTAATAATCCCACTCATACTATCAAACGCAGTTTTCTAGTGAGTACACCAGTTTTCGTATCACATTGAGGTACTTGCACTGACATCGGTTTCCTTTCAATAGTTTTCTTAACATTCTAGACCGTGTGACGCCTCAGGAAAACATATCCACTCTTGTTTATACCTATCTTGTCAAGTACTGTGAACGCAGCCCACTTCCAGTTCTAACTTCTTGCTGCTAGAAGCTAAATGTCATTGCGAAATTTATCGAAAAATAAATAAAGCACAGAGCCAACTTTCCTACCTTTGAGTTCTGTTTGAAAATGTTTTCATAAAAATGAACAAGTTAGCTAGTATGGAATAAATTTAAAGATGAAAAGGTAAAAGAGAGCAAATATGTAGGCTTATACTAAAAAAGAAAAAGTCCAAGTATTTAAAAAAGACAAAAAATCCTAGAGTGATAAAAAAAATTAAAGATAATAATAAAATTAAGTGCTAATAATAAAAAAGATTCAAACTTGAAATGTAACATATTTGGATTTTCTATAATAATAAGCTGTTATTTAAGTTTGTTACAACTGTTCTAAAAGCGTGGATAAATTTGGTAAGCTATTATTTAAGTTTGTTATAACAGTTCTAAAAGCGCGGATAAATTTACTAGTGCTAATAGTATAATAGGGTTCCTAGAATATGTAGGGTTTTGATTTACTTTTTCACTGTCACTTCCCCTGCAACTTCCAAGCCATGGGAACGGCTGACATGTTGCCTGTATGCCTCATTCGCAAAATACTCTGTTATCTTAGTTATCGAGAAGCATCCCGGATGAGAATTCTCTCCAAAACATGGCTATTAGCCTGGTTGGATCTTCCCAACTTGGAATTCTCAGGGAAAAGCATAGCAATAGTGGATAATATCATGGAGAGATATAGGGACAGAAATATTCCTATGGACAAGTTTCAATTTGACAACTCTAAAAAGCCTGATCGTATTTCCGCTCTGATTGATAAATGGCTCGGCATTGCTCTTCAAAATGGTGTAAGACATCTAGTGTATAGAGATGTTACACATTCAAAAATATACCCCTTTCCTATTTTTAAATTCTTGGAAGCAAATTTTTTAGGAGAACTAGTCCTGATGGGTTGTGATCTGATGCATGTTTCATTATCTAATACTAGTCATGTGGGGATCTGTTGTTCTTTGAGAAAGCTTTCTCTATCTCGTGTACGCTTAGATAAGAACATGCTTCAGACTATACTCTCTAGTTGTCCCTTCATTGTTGATTTAATCATCAGGAATTGTACTCGGCTGAAAAATGTTGAGCTCCGGAATCTTCCTAAGATCAAGTCACTTGCCATTGATATTGACCATCCCATTAAAATCGAAGCACCAACTCTTGAACACTTGTATTATTCTAGTTTTTGTTTGAATAAATTGAATATTGTTAAATATAAGAATCTGAAATCTTTAGAGATATCATGTACAGAGATATCTGATATATATCTCAACCACCTTCTCTTCAGACTTTACTGCCTCGAGAAATTAGTATTAGCTAACATTTCTTTAGGAAGGTTTAACGTTTGCAGGAGTCGATCCCTAAAGGTCTTAAAGATTCATAATTGCAAGAAAATAGGAGCAATTTATGCTCCAAATTTGGTTTTGCTGGAGTATAAAGGACATAATATTCCTCAGCTTAAATTTCCACAAGAATCAAGACAATTGAAGCAGTCACAAATGATTCTTTATCCCTTGTTCAATGTAGATGCGGCATGGTTTTGTCAGCTGAGGCAATCTCTATCAGATTCGATCTCTTGGTCTCAAGTTACCATTTACTTTCACAAATGCGAGGAGATCAACATGAATGATTTGCAACTGCACTGTAGAGATGCTATCCCCAAAGTGGACGTTTTAGATGTAAATTTTTTAAAGCCTACAGGAGAGTGCTCGACGTTTGTGGATGCCTTGCTGTGGAGTTGTCGTCCAAGGAAACTCAACCTACAATCAACAAGTGAAATGCTTACATGTTTCATGGATCGTTTGATGCATATGAAGAGTTTGAGACGCGCTCTTTCTCATGAAATGGGTTGTTTGATGCATATGAAGAATTGGAGACGCGCTCTTTTTCATGAAAGGCATGGTCAATTAAAAGAGGTAAAAGTCTACAAATTTGATCAGAGAAATCAGAGTTGGCATCCTATAGAACACAAAAGAGGAGAGCTCTCAATAAGGACCGTTAGCACGTTGGAGAAATATTTCTTTTTATTAGATTGGTGAAGCAGTTTATTCGCAATTTGAACTCCCTTATTCTCTTTGAAGTAACGAAATGCACTTCAACTTTTCGCAGCAAAAACTGTTTTTTTTTATCAAATAAATGTAGAGAGCTTTACTTTTTTTAATCTTCTATCAGAGGTTCTTTCTTAGTCGTAAAATTTGATTTTGTTTATGTTAGCTTGATACTTGAATTTCTTTTAAGGGAAGGCAATTCCAGGAATTGTTAGTTTATGTGTAATCATTGGTTTAACTTGCCTAAGATCAGAATAGAAATATATGATGTGAAACAGTATATTTCCTCAACTTACAACAACGGCATAGTTGTCTCTGTGTGACTTATAGGTCATAGATTTTTAAACAGTAGATTTAACTTGCCTAACATCAGAATAGAAATATATGATGTGAAACAGTATATTTCCTCAACTTACAACAACGGCATAGTTGTCTGTCTCTGTGTGACTTATAGGTCATAGATTTTTAAACAGTAGATTTAACTTGCCTAACATCAGAATAGAAATATATGATGTGAAACAGTATATTTCCTCAACTTACAACAACGGCATAGTTGTCTGTCTCTGTGTGACTTATAGGTCATAGATTTTTAAACAGTAGATTTAACTTGCCTAACATCAGAATAGAAATATATGATGTGAAACAGTATATTTCCTCAACTTACAACAACGGCATAGTTGTCTGTCTCTGTGTGACTTATAGGTCATAGATTTTTAAACAGTAGATTTAACTTGCCTAACATCAGAATAGAAATATATGATGTGAAACAGTATATTTCCT
>JAJOOS010006409.1:0-26271 GCA_029582725.1 Solanum chiquidenum
CTGTCTTTAACTTTCTAAAATATAAGAAGCAACTAAGTTATATAGAGTCGCTCAATATTTAACAAAATTAAACTCTCAGTACGATTCGAAAGCAGGCAAAAGTGATTTTGTAAGGTCACTTTTCTTAAAGAGCTACAACAATGTGTTACAGCAGTTCACCATGTTACATTAGAAGAACAGGCAAGATATTCTCATGAACTATCGGCAAACAATGTAACAAGGCATCTGATTATGGCTCAAACTTGCTAAAGGTTGGTCTGACATGTTGGACAACGCACCAATGCATATTCAATAGCATGTTCTGAAACCCCCAGAGTTTCACACTTCAAATATTACAAGCCACCTCCATATGAGAGACCGAGAGTCGAGAGAGAACATCAAAAATCATTTTCATCCATTGTTACTGAGGAGGGATAATTAGGTAAGGCTGAGTATGTGAACTAGCTTGTGTGTATTTATTAGTGTGTCAATTTTTCCTTTTTTTTCTTGGTTCTTGTTTTTTGTTTTTCCTACATTAACTTGTTTCAGAAGTAAAGACCGTTAAATTTATAACTGCAAAAGATTGTCATAAACGAATGGCGAGACCATAATGGCAATATAGAATATAGTTAATCTCAACATAAACACTTCACTTGTACATGATCACACGTATAGCTCCACGCCTAACACAACCAACAAGAAAGATAAAACGGTCACATATGTAGTGCTAGCATGATTAGAACTAGAGGCATTGGTTATTCTCCACAAGTACTTCAAGAACAAGGGTAGCCCGACAATTTGGATTTAACAATTGCAGACTTGTTCTTTTTGCGCGAACTCCTTAATTTGCAAGATGTTCTATTATTATGGAGCAAGCAGCTTAGCAATCACAATTTACTTAGGGTCCTACAAGTCCAATTTGGTTAAAAAGATGAAACCATCAAGAAAAGATTTCAAAGTGGCGACATGGAACAATTGAAAATGCACATTAGTTTTGGGTACAAAATGTCACGCAGTCAAACATTGTCATCCCTACGTATTACTGCGCCATTGAGCAGTAACGAGGGATCAATTAAGATAGCTTCTGACCCATGGAATTGTGGGAATACTGATCAGAATAGATATAAGACTGGAATACAGGTCCACGGTTAGGTTTATTTACGTGACTAGCTTCAAAAGTACATTTGTGGAATACAACTTCTTCTCTTAAAAAAACATACCCATTCCACAGGTGGGGTCTAAGGAGGGTAGAGCGTACGCAAACCTTTCCCTACCTCGTAGAGATAGAGGTTGTTTCCCATAGACCCTCTGCTCAGGGCAGGCATTTCAAAGCAGTTGGAAAAAGGGCACATGGAACTAAAAGCAGTAAGAACAATGAAATAATGTGATATGGAACTTAAAAGAAGATCCAATTTTGAGGAATTCTATGCAAGTCTCCAAGAATTAATGATATATCATAACAACGTAATAACAAAACACTATAGAAGTATAGAACAAATAGTGTGGCTGAGAAAGAAAAGTGGGTGACGTTGGATCATTTGAACTTCTCTAAAAAACCTCCTGGCTCTGTGGTCAACTCAGTATCATCAAATTCTCAAAGAACACTACAAACATGTTAAATAGACAGCAGAAAACCACACATGCATGCTCTATTGGCGAGACGTTGGTAAATGGTAAATTATATAGAATGGATGGGAAACAAGCTACAGATATAAGCAGAGAAAAGGAGGAGTAGCTAGTTGACTTGATGATAGTTCAAGAGCGAGAAGAGTAGCCAATGCACCACCAAGACTATGGCCAGTCACGTAAACATGCCATTTGTTTGGTGTGTCAAGATCATCATCCCTGGAAAATACATTAAAATTGTAATAAGCGATGTGACATCAATGTTTAGTGGTGAAGTAACTACATCATAAACAGAGAAGAAAGCAGAAACCTCGAAGAAGGCAAAGAATAAGATGTACAGCAGCAGCAACAAGACCCACACAAAAAGAAGGAAAAACAGAAGAAAAAAGACTAAGGCAGGTCTAGACATCTCAGTAAAGCAATAGTGTGTTGCAAGTTTTAAGAGTTGGAGTGTAACACTAAGCTCATGACACGAGTCCACTTAGTAAAGACTTGAAGAAATATTTCATTTGCTTTGAGACTGACCCTCTTTCAGTTTGCCAAGACTTTTACTTGAACGTACGAAAGAGCCATTTGAAAGGAGGAACAATGTTGTACAGTTTTGTTTGACAGTCCACTTACCGGTAGCCAATTGCTTTTTTGATAAGCGAGATGAGCCTAATCCTAACTGAGTCATATGCACTTAGGAAACCACTGTGAACCTACAAAAATAACCTCTGGTTCTGATAATGAGAAGGATTATAAATATAAATAGAATACATTCATAATTCAGGCACTTAGAGATAGAAAAGTAAGAACTTCAGTGCCACCTGAACTTCTTCCTTGAAGTCCCCACCTATCCTTTCAGGATTCAACCTGCAGAGTAGGAGGAGACAACTCAGGATACGAAATCAAATGGACAGTGGTTGCTTAACCATCTAAAGTTTCTGTCCAACATCCGAATAATGAAGATGCAACAACATACAATTCATATTCAAAATTACCAAAGCGTTTGGCTATTTCTTGTTGTTTCAAATTATATTTGAAGTTCAAACTATTTTCAGGAAAACCTTTAGATATGATGGTATTTGCAGTCTACACTTAATAATGTAGGATGGAAGGTTATCTTCCAATCCTATTCCTCTAAGAAAAAGGAAATGTTTCTTTCAGCATAGTAAACAGTTGTATTTCAATAAAAGTACACTTTCAGAGAACTTAGAGAAGGAGAAAAATTACTCCCTCCGTTTCGATTTGTTTGTCTGGTTTTGACTTGGCACGGAATTTAAGAAACTAAAGAAGACTTTTGAATATTGTGGTCTTAAATTAAAATATGTAGAAGGTACCAAAATGACCTGTAATCTTGTGGTCTTAAACATGTCACGTGGAAACGTGGAAAGTTAGAATGAAAGAGTTTTCAAAAAAGGAAAGAGACATTCTCTTCGAAACGGATTAAAAAGGAAAGTAAGACAAACAAATTGAAACGGAGGAAGAATCTGTTTACTGTGATAGGAAAAACAACTTAGTAGTACAGAGAAACCAGAAAGACAAAGTAGAGAGAGAAAAAAAACTAAAGCCAGCCTGTGCTTGTACAGATTTGTGATGTTACCCTGCAGGAACTAGCATAAAGTCCGTCACAAGATCCTTCCATTTTGTCTGGATAAGAGAACAACCGGTTATCCACAAGTACGCTAAATCAACAAGTTTTAAAGATGTGTTTAACACCAGAACCTACTTGTTCTGTTCCCCTGAAAGCAACAACTAACCGTTTCCTTGCTGAATCACGCCAGAGCGCTACCTGCAAGTCTTACAGAATCCAATATCAGCAGAATAGCTTTCCTTGGATCAAATGAATCAGATCTAAGATAGATAAGAAACTAAGAACCCATAGCCAGCAATATATGAACTTGCCTCTGTGTCAGTTGACTCATTATCTAAGAAGCATAATTTGTCGAATTCAGATTTGATGAAAGTCGGATGTCCCAATGAAGTAGCTAGCAGTGCCCAAGCTTCCATGGCAGTCTCCGCTGTTGAGAAAAGACACTTCATCTCCTCAGCTTTCTTCTCATCCAACACTATTCCATCTTTATTCATGGGATATCCAAGAATGTCATTTTCCAGTCCAGTTGAAGAATCTTCTTTAGCATCACCCTTTCCGAAAAGGCCTGCTCCTTTGTTGAATTGAGAAACTGTGGCATTTAGAACCATCAATGCTCCCAAAATGGAATCAGTTTGACGCAATAAGTCCTGTGTCACCTTCTTGATATCTGGAAGTGATGACTGAATGTTGTTAAGAATAGGTGGTTCAGTTGATGCACTACCATTAACATTTTCCTGTTTATCAGGAGTTGCCAGACCAGATTCAACATAACGTGCATCTGCATCTTTTCGTGATTGTACCCCAATCTTATTTAACTAGTCAAGATTATCCCACTTTATTTTCTCAGGAGCAGGGAGGCCAAGTCTTCGAACAACATTTTGATTGACAGTATCAGCAAAATTCTTCCAGAAATGTTTATCTGATTGAGAGCTCTCGAAAATCTTAGTGCCAGGGGAATCATGTTCATCGGTTATGTCACTTCCTTCCATCACTATTTAACTCCACTTTACCATCAACTTTGGTGTCTTTCAAATTATTTGAGATTTCTGATTCTGGGGGCATGCTTGAGTCATCCAAGTTGGACGATTTCTGCGACTCTGGTAATACATCTGATTCCACAACAGGACTGCTGCTGCTATTTGAATCATTATATGCATCATTAAGTAGCTTCATCTGTCCAAACGCAAACTGTACAAATTGTCGAGCTTGAACAGTCTCGGAACCCAGAATTGTCTTCAAAGCAGACTCAAAACCGTTTTTCTTTAGAAATTCTGTAATGATTGGGATGTTCCACCACTTCTTTTCTTCTTCAATTTTCTCAAAACTCTTGTACTTAATCTGTATCATGTTAGTAGGACAATTAGTGAAATCTCAAATTGGATAAACAATGGTCAAATTGAGTATTAGCATTTAAGAAGGATATTTCTGAAGTTAAGATTAGCATACTATTCAGCTATAGAGACACATCAAAATAATGTGATGGTCTGATGGATCCTCGTAAAATGAAGGTCTGAAATTCCATTAAATAGAAAAAGCTTTATTTCTTTGTCTCAACAAGTTCGAAAAACAAATTAACTCTTAACCAGAATGCAATATTCAGATAGAAGTTCCAGTGATCCAGTCAGGAAGAACCAAAAGAAAATGAACCAACCAAACACCTGATTGCTTCCTACACATAAACAAGGTCTTAGTGATCTTGAACCTTGAATATGCCTCCAGATTCAAATCAACTTACCTCTATCTTTATCTTCCCACCACCGCCCATTTCATCCAAATCAACCAGCAGTTCATGAGAATCTCCTAGAAAAGCACATGTTATTTTCACAAATTAAAACATCAATGGAATCTGTACATCAGCCTAACCCTTATGTCAGCTCTTTTCTTTTTTTTGATAACCGAGAAATCAGTCTGTGACCCGCCCTTTGGACCAATCGCAGCCTTCTAAGCTCGGTGGATAATGGGCCCGCCCCTCTACCCTTCTCCACTTAAATACCAGGCTTCGCTTTGCATGGTGTGGGGCTTGAACCTGCGACCTAAGCCACAAATCCTCCACCTTTTGCCACTTGAGCTCGGCCTTGGGGGCAACCCTTATGTCAGCTCTTATATCAGCTATGATAGTATTCAGAAGTGTATAACTATTGAAACTAATTTGTTTCCTTTAAGAAGTGTTCTTCCCTTGTCAATTTGTTTTATGAGCAATGAGACACCTTCAACGTAGTCATCAAAACACAACCAAAATGCATACTGAAGATGAACTCAGAACTTCTTCCCCCATTTTCATGGGATAAGTTGGAAAGGAAGCCAAACCTTATTTTACATGAATGATATTTTAGCCAACGTGATAACTAGACAATTATTTGAAGCACAATATCATGAGAGCCATTTCTTGAGCTCGTACCATCACAGAGGTGTTCCAAATTAACTGCTGCATTTCCCATGCGTTTATGTGGAGTCACCAGATTTGCATCCCAAGCTGCAAGCTGACAGTAGTAATAAATAATTCATCAGATCTGGAATTGAGAAATAAGAGCACCTAAAAACCTGTCATGCCAGCATACTGCATCCGAAAGTCCTCTAACGAGCAGATAACGGCAAAAATAACGAAAAAATAAGTCGTTCCTCATTTTAAAGACTGTAGCTAAAAAGACAGAAGCAGACTGTTGTGGATATCTTAGACAACATAAACCAAGATGTGCAGTTCTGAGTCCCTAAGTTCTAGCCCGAGGCCGATAACCTTAAAAGACTGATTCTGTTTGCTCCAATTTGGTTAATACTATGGATCTCAGCAGGAAGTAGAAATACAAAACTAGCATTCAGCAGGAAAGACATTGTTAGATATGGGAAGATCGCCTACACGTCCATAATTGTATAGCGGTCACTCAGAAGACAGTTAATTTAGCAGTGTTCATAGGAAGCATCCTTTACTGAAGCTTGGCATATTTACAAAGCTTAAAGCTTTTCAAGTTGCATATCTTACTAGAGCTGCTCATTTATCATTAGGAGATTTAGCGTACCACATACCGTGTATTAAACTTTCTAATGTGGAAGAGCTAAGTTACAGCAAATTGAAGTCATATTTCAAAAGCAAATTGTTACAGTTTCTGGAATGCTATCCTTTAATTAATAAACCATTAGAGAGAAGGGATGAACTCAAGTTATCAACCTGAAGATCATACAGAGGTGGCTGCTTAATATTTAAAGCAAACTCCTCTTTCCATGTTGGCTCTTTTGTCCTGCAAACATTGATTCATGAAATTAACAATTTTTCCGTTATTGAATGATGTTTCAAGATTGAAATAGTGCATAATTTGAACAAAGAAAACAATAGCTTTATTCTCCAACAGAAAATAGCAATTGTAAACCTTTTGCCTTCTCGATGACAAATTAAAAGGATTAAGAAGCATGGAACTTCAAATAAGATATTGAATTCTACTTAATCCAGTATAAGTTTTTGCTAAAAATTTGATACGTTTCTCAAACCGAAGAGAAGACTGAACTTAGCTACCATAATAGACCTTCTAGACTCTCTTATTAGTCACTTTATCATTCGGCTTATGCAAGCAATACTTGCACTGGAATATGTTGACTACATGCAAAGATCCTGATTCATTGTTAAGTAAACCTACAAGATCTAGAGAAGTTCCAACTGAAAAGAGTAAAAGGTTGCAGTATAACACATGACCAACTACCTACCCCCATTTCACCTTGCTTTTGACAACTTGACTATCTAGCTATAACACCACATACGGATCACTCGTTCCCTGAAATTTGGTTAGAAAAGTAAGCAATTAAATCAAAACAGGAGTCAGCAAATTAAATAAATGCATTAGAAGCAATCATTTGAATAAGAAAAGTACAGTAAGGCACATTTCAATTGAAATTTGATCGTTTGCTAATGTTAAATGGCAGATACCTTACCCAAGGATCCATAGCAGGTAAATTGAGACCTTTCTTTAGCTTTACAAACAACTGGCCGTCATAAATTTCACGCACAAATGACCTGGAAGATGGTTGTCAATTATGAGAGAGAATTATCAATCATTATCCACATCAAATCCTACTACCTCCGAATGAAACAGGCACATCCAACTCATTTGCAGTTGCACATGCATGCATCTAGTTTTGGGTAAACTGACATATTGTCTAAGGTGATTTTGATTTAAAAGAAAAAGCAAAACAAACTAAGCTAAATGAGACAAAAACAATCGGATATGAGCGTTCTTCATAGCCGTCACCAGTGGAACATACGTGTGCCCTTTACTTGATCCGACCAATTTAACAGACCTATATCTCAAGTTCCTGCAGTTTAAGTTTTCTGTTTCAGTTAAAAGAAACAACTACATACTCTGAAAGAAATATGGTTTTGCAATTAGCCACATCCACCTCAAGCTTTCCGACATTGTCCTGATCAAGCAATATTAAACAAAGCAAATTGGATCAGACTTGGAAAATAACTCAACTGCTTAATTACTTTTTGCTTCATAAACATTTCAAGATTTGTAGAATATTTGCAAGCTTAATTTCCTTCTAAGCAAAATTTAGTTCAACGAAAATCCAGTTAGGCAAGTGATCATCGCCTTATATATGTTTATGATGAAAATATTCCCTTCATTTACTATCATGAGTTTGTGGGGTATGACTACTATAGGGAAACCACATTTATGTTCATTTCCTAAACTAGAATCGCAACAGAGTGATAAGATGCCAAAACAATAATACGAATGAAAACGAATTACTGAAACTCAAAGATCACAACTTTAAAGGCAGCACAAAATCATACTTTACGAGCATGTCCTCTATGACTTCTACAGCACCAAACTGAAAAGAACCCACAATGCAAGATACTTTGGCAAGCAATTTCCTTCCTCCAATCCACAGCTAATACACATCATCATGCTTATTTACAAAAAATGAATCAACTCCAACTCAACCCCAAACTAGTTGGAGTCCACTTTAAGAATCCTCAATATCTATTCACTCTATTCGAGTCCATTTTCAATTTATTTTTAAAAAAAAAAGAGACTACATACATATTAACATTCTTATTTACAAAAAAAGAGAAATTTTTAACCAATCAATCAACTACACCTCAATTACAAACTAGTTGGAGTTAGCTACTACAAGAATCCCCGATATCCATACACTCTATTCAAGTCCATTTTCAATTTATTAATAAAGAAAGAAATAGGAAAATGAACAACTACATACCTATCAACACTTATTTACAAAAAAAAAATTGATTTTTTAAGCCAATCAACTACACCTCAATACCGTTTGCTCTATTAGAATACAATGAACAACAATAACATACCCAGTGAAATCCCACAAGAGGAGTCTAGGGAGGGTAGATTTCCCCTTTTAATATAATAATAAGGTAAGCTTCCAAAGCTCCTTTCTTCAGCTGGTGCACACGAGCGCACTTTCATTTTCCCCTTATATGCAGACCTTACCACTACCTCGTGGAGGTAGAGAGACTATTTCCGAAAGACATGCTCTATTAGAATCTATTTTTCATATTATTTTTTTAATGTTTTAATTTTCAAAAAAATGAGGTAGGGTATTACAGGGTAGAAATTGAACCCCTCAACAACAAGTTTAATAACCAACCAACTGAGCAGAGAAAAACATAAAAATGAACATATAAAGATTGAGAATTTACTGGAGGACTAGTATAAGCTTCAAAAGCAAAACCAGCAAGAATGACAGCCAAATTGATATCAAAAGGAGGCCTTTCATTAGTCTCCTTCTCCTTCTGAGCTGATGAAAGGGGTAAAATTTCACCACTAGCTTGACAACAACAAAAGAATGAATCTTTTGCACCAAATTCAGCATAACTAAACAACCCATTAAGCTTTCTGGAGAAAAAAAGCCTTTTTGAGAAAGAAACTGAATTGGGGTTCTTGAAATGGAACAATCTTGGTGAAGAAGAGATGGGAAAATGGAGATGAGTTTGCAGAGTAGCCATGGGATGAGAGTGAAGATGAAGTGGCAGTTGGGGTAATTAAGTGGTGGATTTGAGGAGAATTTGGGAAAGAAAAAACTGTCCAGTGTCAACCAAAAGAATCTAAGAGAGGATTTTTTAATTATTTCTTTTATGGGAAACTATCCAGTTTCTTCCCGATATCTTATTATTTTCTCCGTCCCATTTCATATGAGTTAATCTGATTTGACATGAAATTCAAAAATAAAAATTGAAATTTGTGAAATAAAATAAGTGATAGATGTTTGTGTGGCTATAAATTATTTCATTGAAGGTAAAATTGATATTTTAAAATTAAATTGTTACTAAATATATAAATGTGTCATTCTGTTTATAAGGACTGACAAAAAGGAAAGTGAGTCATATAAACTCGGACAGAGAGAGTGTATCCAATTTTCTTTATTTTTTTCCAAAAATTCCTACAAAAACATTATTTTTTTTGAATTGGCATTGTTGACACCCAATTTTGGCCTAACATTTTCAAAATTCATAGCTTTTAAGTTTTATTTATTCAATAGGTCAAAATACATTCTAAATAAGCTACTTGATATTTATCTTTATTTGTCAAAATTTTAGAATTTTTTTATCAGTTAATTTTAATTACATTATTTTTGTCACAACTAGTTGACTACGTTCAAATATTTGTTCATTTTGATTAAATCGTTATTTCTATTAAATTGCATTTTTTACATCTCATTAGTTACGTTCATTACATTTTTTTAATATTCATTTTTATTTGTTATATTTTTTAATATTAATTTAAATATTTTGCACAGTCTAGAAATTTATTTAAATATATTTCATACACAGATATTTTATTTAACTAGTGGTTTCAGCCCATGGTTTTAAGATAATGGTATCGTACTATAGGTAGTTTTCGATTTTCTATATAAACAATAGCTTATTCATTAAGTCAAGGTGGTGAATTTTTTTTAGAAGGGGGTAAGAATTTCCTAAATGGCAAAAACCTTAATTTTTTCCTCTCCCATTTTCCTTCCTTAGCCGCCACCCTCCTTCCTCATCATTTCCTTCTTTTCCGTTTCCGACCAACAACTATCGTTGCAAAAACCACACTCTTCTTCTCCAACCCAACCAGCCACCAGAAAAACCCCTCCATCTTCCTTCTTCGTCACGCCTGAACTCCACAAAACCCTCTCCGGCAAGCCACCATCGCCCACTGCCAAACAGAACCAGCAAAGACCTCACTCATTGCTCCATCTCCTCAACCAAAACCACCACAAAGAAGCAGCAAAACACAACCAGACCCAAAACCACCAAGCCCCTTTACAGTTCAACTCTTTTGGCTTCGGCAGAAAGGCCAACAACAACAGATCCAGCACGCCAGTCCATTTCCCCTCTTCCCCTTCACAATTTTCTTTTGTTTTCAGGTGTTTTTTGCTCAAATCGACAAGCTCCAGTAGTTCAAAGCTCACAACGTTGCTGCTTTGTGTCTTCTCCGGTGAAATCCGGTGAAATCCAAGCGAAACCAACCCGAAACCCCAACCAGATTCAACTCTAAAACCAGCAAGCTTTATAGTTCAACAACGGAACAACCACCAACAACCAAATCTGGCCGGAAAACACATTACTCCAGTAACTTTAATTTTTTCTATTTTTATTTTGTTCTTCATGTGTTTCCTGATGTGATTAAAGTTATCATTAAATTTTAAAATTTTATCACTAAATTATAATTTTAAAATGTAAATGACATTACACTAATTCAGTCTATGATATATGGTAATCAAGTTAAACAACTTTCAAATTTAAATGTGAAACCAGTAACAAAGAGGACAACTACATGTAGTATTAAAATTAAATTAAACTCACTACATGCCTGACAATTATTTTGGTATAGACATTCCTATGAAATTATTTGGGTCAACAGACAGGAATACTGCAGTTAATTACCTTCTCTTCCAAGCCAATCACTTCAGAAGCCAACAACTTGGCACGCTCATCAGCAGCATTACATTCCAATTGTACATTTGCATATTCCATTTTCACGGCTTCAAGCTCACCCTGGTTTCATTGAATTCAACCAAGAAAGCAAATCACATACATCAAATTAAAGTAATACTGAAAACGACCGACTCATCCAGCCGTCTGATTACAAAAATTGATAGAAAAAAAAAAGAAAGTGACTTTGCCATGTATATATGACACAACTCATCTAAACTAATTCCAATAAATAAAATTAGTACATCATACATTCCAGAAACCTTGTCCAAACAATCCTAGAAATATCTGTAATCAGAGTTCAGATGATCAAATACATTTTTTGATAAGCAACGTGATTAATTACATCAGGCTTTTATAGACACCTAGACAAGTATGCCTGAGAATAAAATTTAAAACAGGTGAACCAATTATAATCAGTTAGAGAATCCGTTACCACTTGCCAGACCAAACGTCAGACAATGAGATGGTAAAAATGAAGCCAGATCAAAGAAAGGACAAAACCAAGCACTAAGGTTTAATCATGAATGGATCTTTTAAGAGGGAAATTTGAGTAAAGAAAACTAACAAATTGATACAGACTCCCCTGGGTTCATTTTATATGTTGGTATGACTGGGAAAATAGGTTAAGAAAGAAAGAGAACTTATCAAAAGTATCCTTAGAACTTGTGAACTTAAATATCACATAGCACTTCTATGGCTAAAAAACCTTTTTATCACGGTTAAAGCAAGGTTCCGTCGTTGCGTGACAAATGGGAAATTTATGGAAAGTTACAATCCATACCACAGAATGGGAAGTTCAAAATTAAAAAGTTTCCAAATACAGAAAGAGAGTAAACTAAAGATGTGTGTAATGTACAAAACCAGATATTCATTAGTAAGACAAGGCAAGTGCAACTTAGTGAAATCAAAAGAAACGACAAAAAGCAAAAAGGGAGTATCCTACAACCTACTTTACTATGCAAGAAGATTAATTTAGAGGTTGGTAACATCTTGTGATGATAACCATAATTTTAGCAGGATGCCACAACTTGTTGGCAACACCTACTTAATTTCTTAGGAGTTCTTGATGTCACAATATTCCAAAAAAAAAATGTAATACAACAACAACAACAACAAATACCCATGAAATCTCATAAGTGGGGTATGGAGAGGGTAGAGTGTACGCAGACCTTATCCTTATCTCATGGAGGGAGAGAGGTTGTTTCCAAAGGACCCTCCGCTCAAGAAAGAGTATTTCCGCTACCAGGGTATGAACCCAGATTCCTTAAAGATGGGAATTGCCAGTGCGGATAATACAAGTATTAAAATTGTTTAAAATGACAAGGTAAATAACAGATTAACATTTTGAAAGATGGCTTCTGGAGCCCTTTAAGGTGCGATCTTTCAAAAGAAATCAGCATCAATGTGCTTCCAAAAGATATCAGCACTGATGTGGCAGCCTAGGATACCACCTTTGGTTGCACATAAGGAAGAAAAGAAGTACCTCAAAACCAGTCAGCCCAACATATTAAAATCTTTGCACTGACAAATGACTATGTTTTGCAAGTTTAAACCCTATGTTAACAAGTGCTTCAATAGATGATGCCCTGAAATAATACCTGTTGTTAATTATTGTAAACTATACAGCTAGAGATAAGCATAAAAACAGCTATCTCAATTCTCAACACACTGATTTTGGCTAATGTTCACTTCTACCTAAATAGATCAGATTAATCCGAACTAAGATATGCTTCAAATCAGACTCACTGGTTTGCTATCTTCTACCTATGTTAACAAGTGCTTCAATAGAAGATGCCCTGAAATAATACATGTTGCTAGTTATTGTAAGCTATACAGCTAGAGATAAGCATAAAAACAGCTATCTCAATTCTCAACACACTGATTTTCGCTAATGTTCACTTCTACCTAAAAAGATCAGATTGATCAGAACTAAGATATGCTTCAGACCAGACTCACTGGTTTGCTATCTTCTGAATCAGTCCTTGACCAGCTTTACTTGATTATATGTTTCAGAGTTTTTGGGTAAATACAAGCCTGAAATTATCAAATCTGTGTACAACCAAGCCTTTTGTAAAGCATCACCTAGAGGTTTTTTTCTTTTTTTTATAAGGTGAAGTATCTTATTGATATTATAAGCTCATTTCATGCTAGATCCGTTCAAGTATTAAGACATATAAGCACTTCCCCTATGGAAGAAGATCTAGGCAGTGATCTTTCGCTGTCAGCCCCACTTGAATAGAACTGTCTATAAAAGTTGAAACTCTAGAAATTACTCAACCACCGGTCATGAAAAATAAATATTGACAAAAAGAACCTTCTCAATCTTCAACCTCAAACCTAAATCTTGGTGTGTTTTAACTTCATACATGAAATTGCCTCCAAGTAAAACACTAGAATAGTAGAATTTACTGATGGGGTGAGGATGGGGCCACGCCATTCACATCTTGATTAAAGTTCGATTTCACAAATCAAAATTCAAGTAGTAATCCTTGTTCATGGATGATTAAGGATAAAATAGACAGTGCGCCTCAATTTTTTTCTTCACATTCTTGAAAATACATAAAGGGAGTCCGTCCATCACTTCGAGTAGATGATAACTATCTAAAGGTACTTAGAACAATTCAAAAGACTCTACAAATTACAATCACTCATTATTTCTAACTCCAAGTAGAATGCCATTCATTTAAAACCTTCGCCAAAAATAGAATTCAGCTCCTTTTTTTTCATTAAGGGAAAATGGGGAGTGGATTACAAGGTGGGGAATCAAACACACAAAAGTTCAGCTAGTCAACCAACTAAGCTACTACGATTCCACCTAGAATTCAACTCTTTTTACAAGGTGGAAATCACACTCCCTAAAGTTAAGGTAGCCAACCAACTCAACTACTAACATTCCCAGTAGAACTCAGCTCATTAACATTCCAAACCAGTTAAATAGAACTATTAATGAGCAAAAATTCAAGTAAATACAGTAAATTCACCAAAACAAAACAAAACCTTTTTTCAGAATTCAGTTCATTAACATTATCAAGGAGTTAAATAGAAGTATTACTTAACAAACATTCAAGCAAACAAACTATATTCAACCAAACCAAAACAAACCCTTTCTCCATAATTCAAACAAAACCCTATTACCTTCTTTTTCCCAGTTTGCAAATGCTCTTGCTTTTTTAGTACCTGAGCTGATGCCATCCAAAATCCTCAAAAAATAAAATCTTTCCTCTTAAATCCTCATCTAGAAACCCTAAAAATAAGCCCCAAAATTCTCCTATAAAAAACAGCTCAATCAATCTACATTTCATTTCATATACAAAAATTGTTTTTGTATACAAAATAACAAATCCTAATCCTCAATTTTCGGAGTAAAACGGTTAAAAATCCGAGTACATAATGGGCCAAAATTGAATTTTCGGAAAAAATGGGGGGAAAAAAAGCCCTAAATTCGATTCAGAAATAGGGGATCTAAGGAGATCGAAGAAGAAGAAATAAAAAACTTTTTTTTCCTTTTCTGTAAAATTACAGCATTAAAAATTTAAATTTCTGTTATCTATTTTTGCTTTTTTTTTGGAATTTTATTTTTATTTTTTAATAGTGTTATTTATTTATATTTGTTATACCCACCCGCAGTTACAACTATGACGTGGAGTGAGGTTTAATGGGATGACACGTGTACTTTTTAAGCAAAAGAAAAAGTTTTTTCAAATCAAAATCATAATCTACTTAGTAGAAAAGTTTGAATTAATTACGGCTTATAACTAAATTTTAGTTGTAATTACAACCTATACATATGCACATACAAATTATACACATTATATATACAATTATCTAACATAAATATAAATACAACTAGTCTTTCTCCGCTCTATGCCCTCTCTTGCTCGCCTTTCTCCTCCTTCTCCCAATCTCGCTTGCCTCTCTCCTCCCTCTCCCAATCTCGCTCGCCAGATATACAAATACATATGTATATCAGTTACATATATAGAACTATCTGACAAATATACATATACAATTTGTGTCTCTCCACTCTCTGCCCTTTCTCGCTCACTGTCTCCTCCCTCTCTCAATCTCGCTCGCCCGATATACAAATATATGCATACCAGTTACATATATATAATTATTTGACAGATATACATATACAATCCGACAAATATACATACACAATTCACATTTCTCCACTCTCTGCTCTCTCTCGCTCGCCTCTCTCCTTCCTTCTAACATGTAGCTACGAATCTATCACACCCCTAGCTAGAAAGGGGCAGACATCAAGGATATACACAAGCACCTGCTAAATATCTTACTAATCTCACACCAAAGCTGAAGATTCATAAGCATCGGAACCTATATGAAGACACATACTAAAACATAAATAACAAAAGGGCCCGTTGGGCTACTTTACAACGGAAACAGGACTAAGTCTACGAAGCCTCTAAAGAGTATGCCTCTGAGAATCTAATAACTAGTCGGGGCAGGGCCCCGACATACCCATTCTGATATATGTACATATGTAGCAAAATATAGGCTCCAAATATTTGATAGCTCCAGGTAGAGGTGGAGCTTACCAACTGCTAAATTAGAAGTCTCTAGTCTACTGAAAACGCTTGTTGTCCTGAGTACCTGAGCCTGTAGTGATAAAAATGAAACGCCAAAATAATAGGGACGTTAGTATATACAAAACATGTACTGGTATGTAAAGCAAACTGAATAACAAGTAGACATCAAATATCATGATAGGCAAATCTGAGCATGTGTATGCAGGAGACATAATCTGTAACTTGAATTGTGACCAACCTCAATGGTCCTCATCGAACGTTTTATGGCTTAGTCATTTATATATATATATATATATATATATATATATAAAATCCATATAATTTGCCTAGGTGATATCTTTACTTCATTATATTGCTTCTTTGCTCTTTGTAAAGCTAACTGTCAGGGAATCACATGATGGCCTACTGACGGCGATTAGTGAACCCTGTATGGCATATGTAGCCCACTGTCACAACCAGGCGTGAAATCTCATAGTCTAGTAACGAGATCTATCAAGGTACGCCCCCCAGGGCTCTTGTATGGTCTGCCCGCAGGCCTGTATCAGTCAGGTGAATCCACGACGAGAATTCCAGTTGACCATATCTGAATTATGTGCACATAGTAGCGTCACACGTAGTAGCCCTAAATATACCCACCCTACGTTGCGGAGTAGTCTATAATCTCAACTGGTTGCAATTATTTATAATAATTAATTTATTAACCACATAGCTCGTGATACAATTCGTGATTACATTTTTTAGCTTGAGAATCATATATATGGTAACCTATGCACTTACGAACAGTCTGTGGCTTCTTTCTTTAAATTTAAGCAACATGTACACCGCTAACTTCTAAGAGTTCCAATTGTGGACAAATGTAGTTGTGTGAAACATATTGCTTCCTTGAAGAGTACTATAACTCTATAGGTTTAGGACCCAACATGAGAGGGTTTATAAAATCTATAGTGACATTTATCAGAAGAACATGCGAGTTTAGGTCCTGCCTTAAGGGCAAAAGAGGTTTCAGCTTTACATACCTTAATTCGGGACTTACTATCTTACGTCGTCAAACTCATTTGCTGACAACTTTATCTATAACATAAAATCATAAAAGGATAGTATAAGAAACTAATCAAAAGTCACAACAATGCCAAAAACACAATAATGGTTCGCGAGCGACAATCTTAATAATTACCATAGATGAATGGTGTATCACCACACCCTTCTCTTTCTCTACATTCCAAGTAGGCTTATGACTTATTTACATGTTCAGTATTACTCATCATACTTTAACCATAAAGAACCAGCCCCGTTAATCATCCACATTTAACATAAAAGTAAAACGCATGGCCTTCGATCACCATCCCACCGGTTCCTTGTTAACGATGTCAAATTCCTTTATAAGCTCATAGTTTAAGTTGGTAGAGAACTAATGACATACATTAAAATAATAGGAGCTCATATAACCAGCTACAACATATTCTTAACGACTTAGGAATTTCATCAAACACTTGGTGAGCGACAAACTTTCAAGAACTATAATAGCCGCGTTCTCTATACATCGCCTTTCGTTTTAATGTAACCAGCTTACCTCCCCAATATAATACTATTGACCCCTTATTTGGTCAAAACCACAGCCAACACAACCTTCTACAAACTCCCTCCTCACCAAAATATCAAATACAATGGGTAGAACATGGACTCACGACTTCCTATCACCGTCCCGTGAGTTCTACCCGCAAATTATACTTAAAACATCCTTGAAATACTATTTATGAAGATAGAAGAGGATTCATACCTATATATCAAAGAAAACCAACCCCTGCTCTTCTTTATTCTCCAAGAACAATACTTTTTTCCTTCAAGAAAACATTTAGCTAAGTATATCTATAGGTATATGGAAAGGAAGATACTTGATTCTTGAAGAAACCAACTTACCTTAAGCTTTGGTGGATTGAAGATGAGAAAAACTTGAAGAAATACTTGAAACCAATCCTTACACGTTCTTGAGTATATGAGAAAGTATAGCCCAAACTTCAAATATAAAAATAACAAGTTTGGCCGACTTTCTCTAAAGTGCCACATGTCCCGCAGTTAGGGCTGGGCATAATATGGTTAAAACCAAAAAAACCGACCGAATCGATTTTTTTTTAATTTCGGTTTCGGTTTTTCGGTTATTTCGGTCGGTTTCGGTTTCAATTTTGAATATTTCAGTTTTTCGGTTCGGTTTTCGATTTTTAGCTAAAAAAATTTGGTTAACCAAAAAAACCGAAATTATATATATATTCTTTACACCCCTTAATTAAATTACTTCAGCAGCCCATGCCCAGCCGGCCCATTTTTAAAATTAGGCCCAAATTCCAATAGAAATCCCTACATTGATAACCTGAAATCCCTAACACAATACAAATCACAGTAAGCTCTCATCTCTCGTCACTCGTCAGTCGTCTCGTCTCAGTTACGACTTACGCCGCAGCTTGTCTCTCAACTCTCGTCTATCGTCTCTCAGCTCGTCGTCCGTCATCCCTAAAGTCTTAGGCCAGCCGCTACTCCTTGGCTTCTCACTGAGTGCTCGTAGGCCGCAGCCCGCAACTGCTCAGTGCTCACGATTCGAAGGTTAATGCTTCTATATAGAGAATATCAACTAGGTGAGTTTGGAGAGCAAAAGCAAAATTGTATGGCATAGATTGTTGGAGTTTCGAGAGTATTGTTTAGTATTGATTGTTATTTGTTATAGAAGTTGATGTTGATTGTTGTATTATTTAAACAGCAACACAGCCACAACCCACAGGTCACTGTTAATTGGTAAGTTGCAAGTTAAATGTTGTTGAAATTTGAAGGCAAAAGACAAACTGTATGGGATAGATTGTTGGAGTTTGGAGAGTATTGTTGAGTGTTGATTGTTATAGAAGTTTGTTGATTGTTGTATTATTTGAACCGCAACCTGCAACACAGCCACAACCCACAGGACACTGTTAATTAAATTTGGTTAAACCAAAAACCAAATCGAAATAAACCGAACCAAAATTGTAATAACCGAACTGAACTAAATTTATTTCAGTTTGGTTTGGTTTCATATTTTTGCCAACCGAAAAACCAAACCGAAATTTACAAACCGAACCGAATCGACCGAACACCCAGCCCTACCCGCAGTGATTGGTCAGTGCGCGCGTCTGTCGTAGAATGAACATAACTTTTTACTCCGATATCGTTATAACGAGCGATTTATTTTGCTGGAAACTAGACTCAAATACCTTCAATTGGATAGGTTGTAGGGCCTCTAACTCGTTATATATTAGGAGATATGCTCGTTCAAAGTCAGATGAGAAATGAGATCATTTGTAGTATTCCTCCACAATGAACCTTTAAACTTTAATCTTTTCTTTAATGATATCTTTGGCCTAAAACTTTTGTTTAACCCTTAAAATGACTAAATGTAAGGGTTACATGGTATGATTAACCATTTTCAATGATATACCTCCCCCAATATCACATTTATACATTGGTGTTTACGAGTTGCAAATGTATTTTAAGTTACGGAATATTACAGAATCATAATTAACAAACTATAGTTATGAAACACAATAAAATTATCTTTGAATGGATATATGCGAAAATTCCCCTAGAAAAGTTGTACTTTAAATATTACCCAAAATAAATATTCATATACAAAAATGAATTAATTTATTCAATCAGCTTATACAATATTCTTCACGTTTTAGGAGGTTTTATAGTGTGTGATATCATTTACTTGATGTTTGTGCTAATTATCGTGTAGTTGGCGAACACAACCATATTGAAGGTGCGATCTTAAAACTATAAACTCTAATATGAAGCAAATTGAGCAGATAGGCTTGATGAAATTTAAAAAGAGTACATGAAGAGTTTTTTATTGTTCTATCTTTTACACGAAACTCTATTTATCTTCATTTCAATTAAAGTACGAAACTCTATTTATCTTCATTTCAATTAACGTATTATATTCCGTCACGATCTATAGGGTCAATGATACTAATACTTTATTAAATACTTCATCTTGATGTACTATTGGTAGCTAAATCTTTTAATGATTGCTAATTTTTTCCTTTTCACTCGGTGATTTTATATAATTAAAACTCTTAATTGTTCTTGACTCAATATCAATATATAGGCCTGAACATATTAAAAATAATGGTATAATTTTTAATCACTGAATTTTGATTGTGACACAATTTTGAAACTAAAAATTAAAGTAATTTTTTCACTTCACTTGGTGATTTTATATAATTAAAACTCTTAATTGTTCTTGACTCAATATCAATATATAGGCATGAACATATTAAAAATAATGGTATAATTTTTAATCACTGAATTTTGATTGTGACACAATTTTGAAACTAAAAATTAAAGTAATTTTTTCACTTCATGAGTACTACTCAATTAAATTACATTAATTTTAACTAACCATATTTTCTAATCAACTCAAATGCAGGAGGATTAAATTTAGGAGAAAAATAGAAACCATCTTCTTTAATTAACCAATAACATGTTCCTGAGTCAAGTCCTCCTTCAGCATCACAATTTTCGCTATTTCTGTACACTTCAAATTTAACATCTTTTGTACCCCATCAAAAATGACAAAAGAACACCGTCTCACGAAACAGATTAAATCCGAACTTAAAATGAAAATCATCGTTGAATTTAGGATAATGTATCTCGAGATCATCATTTCCAGATGCACAATAAAATTTTATTGGAGGATCATTTTTTTCAATACCATCAACTATATGACAAGTAGTAGCAGCATTTGTTTGTTGAACAAATAATAAAATTGATAAAACCAATAAGGAAGAAAAACAATTTTTCATTGAAAGAAAACTCATACTTTTATAATTAGTTCAATGTTCATTTTACCTTCTCTAGTACACACCTTTATTTATAGTTGTTTCTTAAATCTTGTTTGAATTAGTTTTTCAGTTATGACTCATTAGTCAAAAATCATAAATTAGATTTTTTGACTAATGATTTTTTATTTATTTTTTAGCATTTTAGGTAGTAATGATCTATGGTAGTTAGATCATCTTCTAATTAATAATATGGATAATAATTTGTGTTTATATTCTACTTTTCTCTCTCTAATAGTCTAGGTAGCTTTAATTGGTAGTAACTATTGAGATTAGGATGACATAGATTATAAGAGCCCATTTTGATTGGCTTAAAAAAGTAAGTAATTTTTAAGTTAAAAAAATAAAAAGTCAAACTTAAATGACTTTTAAGTAAAAAAAAAAGAGTTAAACTTAAATGACATTTAAGTCAACAAATATAAAGTCAAAAAATAAAAAAGTCAAACTTTAATAACTTTTAAATCAAAAAATAAAAAGTCAAGCTTAAATTATTTTTAAGTCAAAAAATAAATAGTCAAATTTAAATGACTTTTAAGTCAAAAAATAAAAAGTAGGGAGAGACTTACTTTTGGTTTTTAACTTTTCTTAAGTCAATGAAAACTTATTTTAAGTTATTTTTAACTTTGTCAAACAATTCCTTACTTATTTAAGTCGCTTTTGACTTATTTTAAGTTATTTTTATATTTGTCAAACACTTTTAGAAGTAAGAAACTTACTTAAAAGTAGATTTGACCAACTTTAATTTTAGGAGTCCGTTTGGATTGACTTAAAAAAAAAGTAGATTTTAAGTCAAAAATAAAAAGTCAAACTCAAATAACTTTTAAGTCAAAAAATAAAAATTTGGGGGAGACCTACTATGGGTTTTTGACTTATTTTAAGTCATTTTAAACTTATTTTAAGTTATTTTTTACCTTGACAAACACTTCCCAACTTATTTTAAGTCATTTTTGATTTATTTTAAGCTATTTTTATATTTGTCAAACACTTTCAATAATTAAAAACTGATGTAAAAAATAAATTTGACCAACTTTTAAGTCAATCCAAACATCATCTAATATATTATGATAATAAAATAACTATACATAATGATTTTGAGATCTAGACAATTTTATTAGAAACAATATGATTTTCAATTGACCATAATAGAGTTGTTTAAAAATTATACTATGAAATAGTTCAAGTTGTATACATTGTACAATACTATTACATTATAGCATAGTAACATGTAATAGCAAATTATCTATTCTATTTTTGTATCTAACGGCGTAACTTAATAATTAATAGAGTTGATTGAGAATTTTGAAATCTTAAAAGTAACCAAAACACTAGGTCAAGAAGTACATGTTTTATAAATAGGGGGATAGTAATAATTGTTTGTAGGGTTAATTTTGTCTTCTACCTTTTCACGATGGAATGAAAACAAGAGAGGTAATATGGTGTTCGATTTCAAGTGGATAATCACCAACATGAGAATGAGATCTCAATATTTTGAAATAATTATCATGGATTAAAAAAGAACGGACCAATAGCAACACAAAAATTTCACACAAAAGGTGTCTTTAATAGGCGAGAAAAAGACGTTTAAAACGGAGAAAAAAACAATAAAAAGGAAATTCATATGATGAAAGGAAAATCCCCGTACATAGTTTTTGGTTAGTTGACTAAGAGCTAGCGGTTAAGGCGGACGAGTACAACGTCATTAATATTATAGGTTCGATTTATCAATGTTGGTGTCTCAGTTATAGCTAGATTAATAGTGTCCTCAAAATATATATCCTTAATTACTCAACTATATTCATAGTATCAAAATTTCAACCACCCGATTATTCTCATGAATCTCAATATATTTAGCTAACTACAATGAAATAAAGCCACTATAGGAATTGACAACATGACATATTCATAATAAATTTCATTTTCATTTCAGATTATAATTGGAGAACAAATATTAAATTACATTAATTTTTTACCAACCAAATTGTCTAACAAAAGCAGATGGAGGAGGATTGTCATTAATAGCAAAATAGAAATCATCTTCTTTAACTAACCAATAATATATTCCTTTGTTAGATCCTCCTGTTTCACGCCCACAAGCTCTAATTTCTCTATACACTTCAAATCTAATATTGTCTTTTTGACCCCACCAAAAATGACAAAAAGACACCATCTCAAAGAATATATATTTTTTGAACGAGAAATAAAAATCATCATTAAACTTGGGATAATGCTTCTCGAGATCGTCACCTCCAGATGCACTGTGATATATCAATTGAGGATCACTTTTTGCTATACCATCAACTACATGAACAGTAATAGCATTTGTTTGTTGAAGAAATAATAAAATGATAAAACCGATAAGGAAGAAAACTCATTTTCTTATAATTAATTAGTTCAATGTTTTATTTTACCTTCTCTATTATACACCCATATTTATAGTTGTTTCATAGAGCTTGTTTGACTTTTTTTTTATGACTATAAGTCAAAAGTCATAAATTATATTTTTTGACTAATAATTTTTTATTTATTTTTAGCATTTTAGGTAGTGATTATCCATGTTAGTTAGATCATCTTCTAATTAATATGGATAATAATTAATGTCTTATATTTTGCTTTTCTCTCTATAACTATAAATCTAGGTAATTTTAATTGATAGTAATTAACTATGAAATAAGGATGACATAGATTTATAGACAACTATACAAAATGATTTGGAAATCTAGAAAAAATTATTTGAAACAAGACAATTTTCAATTAACCATAAGAAAGCTAAAATTATTATTTTTTCTCTCATTTTCTATTAATCATAATTTAAAAAAATTATCTTCATATTTCATATTTTTTAATTTCTACTTTTAGGACTCATTCAAACATAAGAATTATTTCTTAAAAAATGATATTTTTTCACTTAATTTAAAAATTGATGTTTGATAATGAAAATCTGAATACAACCTTTTCAACTCAAATATATATTTCAAATTTGGAAAACATGTTAGATAATCTAATTTTTCAACTCACTTTTGATTTTTAAAATTATATTTAAGTACATTCAAACATGAATATCATTTCAAATATTTTGTTTTGCAAAAATTCAATATAAACTTTAAACTTTATTTTTTTAAATACAAATATTAGAAAGAGTCAGAGAGTACATAATCTAGGTATTGAATATTAACTATTGTACAAACATTAGAAAGAGTCAATATAAAGAGTCAATATTGTTTTGCAAAAATTCAATATAAAGGTTTAAACTTTAAAATCAATATAAACTTTAAAACTTTAAAGTCAATTTTAAACTTTAAATTCAATATAAACTTTAAAATTTAACGTCAATTTTAAACTTTAAACTTTAAAGTTTAAACTTAAATTCAATTGAAACTTTAAAGTTTAAGTTTAAAGTTTTAAATTGAAGTTTTTTAATAATATAATATTATATAATAATTAAAGTTAAAAAAAATAAAAAAATTACCGGTACACAATGATCCGGTAAGAACCGGTTCCGGTCCGGTCCAAACCGGCTCCTATCGGTAACTAAGGGACCGGGCGGAATCTTTAGGAATTTCCGGTAAAACCGATTTTGGTAATATATATATATATTTCTCCGAATTAATATATTTTACTTAACTCTCTTTTTAAATATTATTGATTCTGCTCATCAAAAGTTAAATAAAATATCATTGTATTTACACTATTATAAATCTACTCCTAGATAATAAATTATTGAATTAAAAAATGATAGATTATTTAAAAGAAAACAATAATCAGAATTTTAAGGTTACAATTTACATTTTAATAGAATCAACCATGACTTTTATTAGTTAATTATAAAATTTGATCATCACTAATTCTTATTTTTAGTAGTATTTAGGGATAAAGATAAATTTCAGTTGTACCTAAGATATACTTATTCTTAACTCATAACAGTTAATTCTACATGGAAATAATTTAAAAGCTATAATTTTATATATAGATAGGTTTTCAATTAAAAAAATTCGTTGAGGCGGGAATTTCTAAAAACAAAGCTTTCTGGGTTCATCGCTCATTTTCTACCTTCCGAAGAAAAACAAATTCAATTCAATGGCGTTAACGGTTGCTGAAAAAACGAAATGGGCAATAGATGTGTCGATGTTAAAAATTAGTGTTATAAGTATTTGTGAAGAAACAATTTTCACTTCTCTGTGTTTCTCTCACTCTGAAGAAGCAAAACTTCACTTCAGTTCTGACCTTCGATTTGTTCTCCAAAAAAACTTTCTCGGCTATGATGATCTTCTTTTCTCTTATAGTTTCTTTTTTTGCTGACTCTTCTACGCCTTTGGTGTCATTGGAATTGAATTCAAAAATATGGAAGAAAATTGAAAGGAACTATTAAATGGTGAATTCAATGAATGATTGATTTGAAGATGGTTAAGATAATTGAATACGTTTAATTATGGTACAACAATTATTTACAGTTTCAGATTTTCAAATTTAAATTTAAATTAACTGTGAGAAATTATTTTACTGACAATCCGGATAGAATTTAATAAATTAAAGAAACTGGAAAAAAAAAACTACCCCAATTTTCTTATGAAAATCCACTTTTTTGCTTTTTAGTTACGTATTGTTTTACAATCATATTTTACTTATTTATTTTTTATTATTAATTTATTTATATATTTATTTTTAAATAGTAATTATTAGATTTTTATGATGATGACATTTGTCACTTTTTACTTCTCCTTATATATTTTACTAGTATACATTAAGGCTGGCAAATGGACAGGGTTTTGGCCGGTCCGGTCCAATTTTTGTACTAGTGAGTCCGATACCGGTTGAACCGGTAAGGAACCGATCTTATAGGGTATCGGAATCGGTACCGAAATGAAATCCGGTTTTTTATCCGACTCGATAAGAACCGATTCCGATCCGATTCATGTCCGATTGATCCGGTTCAACGGTCACTTTCATTTTAAACTTTTTTTTATTTTAAAGTTGAACATTAATTTATAGCAGTTGGGCCCTTTTAGCCGTTGGGCTGGGGGCCAAAACGGCTCAAAACATCCCCCCACCCCTCTCTAACCCCTATACCCATATTCTTTTATTTAAATCACAAATTCACAAATTATTTCATTAACATCTTACAAAATCTCTCAATTTTCAATCTCTCATAAATTCATAATTATTATTTTGTGATATTGACTTGGACTTCGGATTTTGGAGATTTATTTGAAGTAAATCGGAAGCTTCAATTGGCATCTCTCAATTCCGGCTTTGGTTATACGTAGACGTTCCGTACATTCGTTCCAACTTTAATACATATAAAACTGTAAAAAATAAATATTTCAATAGTTGAACCTCCATCGTGTAGGCCTAGAAGTGATGATATGGATGATTTGATGGATGATTATCTTGAACTTGAATCCTCTACTAAGAATGATTTTGATTTATATTTCAATCAGGCACGGGAAAAGATTAGGCATGAAGAAGGACAACTTCAAGCTCCAATATTAGTATGGTGGAAGAATCGTGAAAATCAATTTCCGACCCTTGCTAGGATTGTTCGAGATGTGCTAGCGATTCAAGCATCATCGATCGCTTCGGAGCAAGCCTTTAGTGCGGCGAGATTTATGATTGGAGATCATCGATATTCATTAGCAAAGGATAGTTTGGAAATATCGGTGTTGTTTCGAGATTGGGTCAATGCCGAAAGAAGAAATACCGGACTACCACAATTAAATAGCCAAATAGAAGACGAAATAGATG
>JAJOOS010006411.1:0-28987 GCA_029582725.1 Solanum chiquidenum
ATTACAATTAAAGATGTTTCCGAAGCACATTTTTAACAACTTTTTGGGTCAAATTCAAATATAATCATTTCATTAGTTCTCGACTCCAAACTCACATGTGAGGCTCTAGTTTTACTCTATCATTTTCCGAGTCGTTACAGTTTAGTTGATTATAATCAAGGTGGTGTAGTTGTTCGTAATGGTTCAGGATCATCTTTTGTATTGGATATGAAGGCTAAGTAAGATCTTTATCCGGTATTAGTTGACTTGAAGAAGTTGGTTTCTGAAAATGTTATTGAGCCTTTCTCCCAAGGAAGAGATGGTGTCCTTCGATATCAAGGTTGGTTAAGTGTTTTTAATTTGATGAGTTGAGAAATCATATTCTGACAGAAGCCCATAGTTCTCTTTATTCTATTCACCCGGGAGCCACCTAGAGGTACTGTGATTTGTGGGAGGTTTATTGGTGGAAAAGGATGAAGAAGGATATTTCAAAATTTGTTGCTAAAGGTCTAAATTGTCAACAAGTGAAAGTTGAGCATCAAAAACCAGGTGGCTTGGTGCAAGACATTAGTATTCCTACATGAAAGTGGGAGATTTGAATATGGACTTCATTACGATTTTACCTCGCACTCATCGGTAGTTCGATTTGATTTGAGTTATTGTGGACCGAATCATGAAATCGGCTCTCTTTCTTCCCGTTAAGACTTGATTCTCATCAAAAGATTATGCCAAGATTTATATTCGAAAAATGGTAAGGTTGCATAGAGTGCCTTTTTCCATTATCTCCGATCGAGGTACTGAGTTTACATCTCTGTTTTGGAATTCATTTTAGAAAAGTCTTGGTACTCATGTGAAACTTAGCATGACTTTTCATCCTCATATATTGATGGACAAGCTGAGCGTACCATTCAGACTTTGAAGGATATTTTGAGAGCTTGTGTGACTGATTTCAAGGGTAATTGGAATGATCACGTACCTTTGATTGAGTTAGTTTATAATAATAGTTATCAATCTAGCATTGGGATGACACCATTTGAGGATCTTTATGGTAGGAGGTGTAGGTATCCTATTGGTTGGTCTGAGGTTGGTGAGGTTTCTTTGATATGGCCCGAGTTGGTGCATGATTCTATGGAAAAAGTTTGACTTATTGGTGAAAACATCTCAAAGCCGATAAAAGTTTTATTCCGATTTTAGAAGAAGAGAACAAGAATTTGATGTTGATGATTGTGTATACTTTAAAATTGTACCCACGAAGGGTGTAACGAGATTTGGAAAGAAAGGAAAGCATAGTCCCCAATATGTGGGCCCATATAAGATATTGAGGCGTATTGGCAAGGTTTCTTATGAACTTGAGTTTCCTAATGATTTACCAATGGTACATTCAGTACATGTCTTTTTGTTTAAGAAGTGAGTTCGAGATCCGACATCTATCGTTCCTTTGGAAGGTTTTTCTGAAGCAATGAACTACGAGTCCTATCTACGCACCGTAGGAAGTCTTACGTTTCATAGAAAGGCAATCATAGAAGTTGGGTTGAATTTATGGAATTTCAAATTTCTGAAGTTTGACCTATGATTTGACAGGATGAATCGTAGAAAGTTTGACGGTTCGTAGAACTGACTCGTTGGATTGATTCAGAGATTTGGTTTAGGAACTCAGTTCTGTGGAAGGTTTTGATGGACCGTCATTTGTTCTATGAGTCATAGATTCTGTTTCGTACAAAGGTTCCAGATTTGGTGAAATTTTTTAGTGAAACTTGGGTTCTACGGATGAGTTCTACAAACCGTAAAAAGTGCGACGGACCATAGAATGGTATCGTGGGAAATGATTGAATATTTGGGTTTCTGAAGTTGATTCTACGGTTGACCAGGTTGGACCGTAGAAATTTATATGGACTGTAGGGCTGTCTAACAGTTATTTTAAAGGGTATGTATGTCTTTTCCTATGCATTTAATGAATATACAATGTCATTTTGACCCTAATTCTAGGTCCTATAACTATCCATCTACTCCTAAAATTTCCCCATCTCTTTCATTCCCTCAAACTTCCAAATTTTCTCCAAGGTTTTCTCCAAACTCCCCTCTCTAGGTCAAGGAAGAAGAAACTAGGGTTCTTCATGTCAAGTCTCATTTCCTCATCAATTGCTTTGGTCTTCAAGATCACGGTATGTAGGGAGTTCATCAATGGGTTTCATTCACCCATTGATTCCCAAAGTTTCTCCACTTCTCCAATTCTGTTTCAATTCAGTTGGTTAGGTTTTCATTCTATTTTTCAGGGGTTCTATTTGTATGGATTTACTTTTTTTTATTTTGATCATATTATGACTATTAAGATTCAATTATATTTTTTCAATCAATTCCTTATGAACTCATACATTTGATCATGATTTTGACTGTAATCCTAAATTGCATGAATTAAAAAAAAAACTATGAATCAATGAATGACATTTTTATGAACTTATGCATGATTTATAAAAGAGTATTTTTTATGATCCAGATTGCTTTAAGATAATAATCAATAAAAATTGTAAAATGTTTTCTCACATATTAAGGGATCATGGTTTGGTGAAAAGTTTTTCTCACTTGGACTTGTTTCAAGATTTAATGAGCTACACTATGATGTTTTAGGTTGGATTAGTAATTGAATTATGATTTTTCATGGATGATGATATGTTAATAAAAATGACTATTCCATTGGGATTTGACTTTACACCGTGAGAACTTTGAGGTTGGGGCTCAAATAGGGTAGTCTCTAGTAGTAACCTCTAGTTCCTATCTACGTGCCCCCGTAGGTTTTCCTTTAATGACCTAGATAGTGGATCCACATTTAGCATATGATATGATACAGAGTTCTATCTTGGCAAGTAGACTCTCCCTTCTCGATGTGGAAGTTATACGAGATTTCATGGTATAGCTCGCATGTCATATTGTCAGTTTAAGTTAATATCCCACAAAATGAACTAAGTTACTTACAAATATTTTATGAAGCTTCCTTTATAATTTTAAGATGCATTGACCATGTTCATGATTTACGATTCTTCTTAAATGATTTTACTATGTTTATCTTGGTTATTCATATCATGTTTTTGATTATGTCCACTTATGATCATATTATATGTTTTATTGAATCCCCTCATACTTAGTATATTCCATGTACTATTGCATAATTGTGCCTACTTTATTTCACTAATGTATGGCTTGGCGATTCATCTCCCTTCATTCGTGGCTAGTTGATCACTTTAGAGATTGAAAACTTGGTAAGTCCTCATAATTTGAGGACAATGTCACCTTTATTTCTTTCTTATGTCTTTATGTTTAAGGATACTGTACATGGTGTACGGGTTACGTCCCGATCACTCCTTTTGATGTAATAGATGGTTTGTCTAGACTTTGATGTACTTTCTCTTATATGTCAAACTTTTAAAATTGATGAGATTTCTTGTTTTTCTCAATAATGTTGTGTATATGTATGTAAAGTGGCTTGTGTAGGGTATCTCGGGTCATATACGTCATGTCACGTCTAGGGTGTACTTTAAGTCGTGACATCTAGTGTGTGTTGTAGACTCTTATTATACGTAGAAATAGTAGTAATTTATATTAATATCATAATTGTATATATTGAACATTCTTATGGCATATTAATCTCTCGGCACCCATGTTTCCTCGAGTAAATATTTGTCTCTATATCAGTTCTTTTTGTGTTCACATTCTAGTTTGATTTATAGACTCTATTTTGACTACTCCAATAATTTATTTTATGTTTGAATTAACTTATTTTCAATTGATCTTGATTATCTTCCATTTTTAATTCAAATATTATAAAGTTATCTTGGTAAATGGTATATTTTCTTTAAGAATAATTGACTTGAAAATGTTATTTTGAACTATAATAGTTGGAATATGTTTTGTTAATGTATGTCATATATTAGGGTCTTTTTGAAAACACACATTGAAATTAAATTTCGCATGATGACAATTATCGAAATTACGTAATTTATTAATTACAAAGACCTCTTTTTCATCATAACATATTTACAGTATAATTACAGGCGTAATAGGTAACGACTTGAATTGTTGTTACTCAAAGGCACCTCATGCAAAATCCCAAAATTCTTGAAATATGGTGCCAAAGTAAAATTAAAGGCACATGATAAAATTATTTTATTTTGAATTCAATAGAGCCGACGTAAGGTCGTCATAGAGATAATCCTCCCACTATGGCGGCGTCGTTATAACGCCTGGATGGCCGATATAGCAGGCTGACAAAATCAGATCCCATATAAATATGATGTCTTTTATTTTTTCTCACTTTTCAAGAGAAAAATAGACTATGGTTGATCCCAAAACTCTCTTAAGACACCCGTAGCATGGGAAAAATAGAGGGGGGGAGATTTCAGCGCAAGAAAAGTGAAAACTCAAAGAATTTCAGTCCTCATTTGTCATGATCCATTATGACAGAGTCGAAAACTAGTATTCAAAGTTCATCAGCAGTGCTTGGTTTCCAAGGAGGCTAGGCCTCTTTAAGCGAGTAGTTAGACCTATTTTTACTTACTATATATTTTGTAGATTGTCGGAGATTGCATGTATATACCTTTTGGTTTGGATTCTGGACGATTGAATATATGGCTAATTGTGGTTAGGCTGATGATATGATTTTAGCTAATTATTGTTGTTTTATGATGTTGTTGAGTGTTATCTGGGAAGAAAATTATAGGTTATTGGAGGATGTTCATGGATTATTTAGAAGAATTTCTTTGGATAGGTGATGATTTTTTGTTTTTCAAAGTATGTAATATGTGCATGCAAACTTCTTTATAGTATTATTGTGTAGTTCATGTAGGGAAACTAGAAGGATAATGTGAAATGAACTTGTTTATTTACTTGTGGTTTCCAAGTTCGTTGTTTATCATGTTTGTGATTGTGCATGCTTTATGTGATTGATGGTTGACTCTGGTATCACATCGATATAGGCTAATAATGATTGACTTGGGTATCACGCCTGGTATGAATGCTAACATTGGTTGGCTCGGATACTGCATTGATACACTAAGAATTTTTCTTTTTGTTCTAGGAAAGGATTGATATTTTATATTTTGATTAAACATAATTGTTGTATATAGTTCTATCTATACATAGATGCTTTTGTACCAATGACACAGGTCCTGCAACACCTAGAATTGATATGTTAAGTTGGAAAGAAAATTTACCAAAAAGTTGTTGGTGCAAGTTTATATGGATTAGTATACGGTCCATAGTAAGTTTTATGGTCCGTAGAAAGGTGTTGTAGAACTGTTCTTGGAATTTTTGGAAAATGAGAAGTCTCTGATGAGAAGCTACGGACCAACAAGACGGTCCGTAGAAGTTTGTAAAGGCCGTAGGAAGTGTCTGTAAAAATGATACATACTTAGTAAAATTTTGAACTTCATTTTGGATTCTACGAGAGGGACCTACGGGCCATAAAAAGTTTGACGATCCATAGGGAGGGCCCGTAAAAAGTTTGCAAAAACATTGGTCCCAGTAATAGATCTACGATTGACCCGGACAGTCCATAGAAAGTCATATAGACCGTAGGTCGACCTACCGTAGACATTATATGTCAGTTTTAATTCAGGGCTAATTGGGTTAGTTCCTATTATTTTAACTCCTAAACTACGTTGTTTCTAGACTATTCTAAGTCCCTATAACTGATTTTACTCTTGTAAACCTACACATTCACTCACATTCACTCAAAACCTAAATTTCCTCCAGGTTCATCCTCTCCAATTCTCTCTCAAAGATCTCCAAAGAAAGGCTAGTGTTTCAAGCTCCAAGGTCTCTTCCTCTTGCACTTTAGGACTTTGTGTACCCAAGGTATGTGATAACTTCCCCAATGGATTCCTTTCATTCATTGGGTCTCAAAAGAAACTCAATCTCCCTTATGATTTCAACCCAATTTTCTAAAAATTCATACAATTCTTCTTGGGTTCAATTGTTTATGATTCAATTGTCTATAATTAATCTATTTATGCATGATTTGGTTCAGTTACATGTTTTTCAATGAATTTCATATGAACTCATGTTTTATGCTTATATTATAAATATTAACTATGATTATGAAATTATACATGCATCATAAAATTGAGGAATTTATAAATAAAAAAATGCTTTAGATAAAGTATCAAATGATTTGTGAAAGATTTTCTCACCATGAATGATGGTCATGATTTTGATGCTTAGATAAGTTTGTTATGAATATGTTATGAAATTATAATTTTTAAAGGAGCTATTCTATGATAATAATAAGTTATTATTAGATTGGTTTGACTAGATTCCTACTTTTCCAAGTACTAGTGCCCAAACACGTGAGTTGCACAAGTATTCCATGATTAATAGAGTAAATATTTTAAAGAGAAAAAATATTAAGTATAAAACTTAAGTACCTTAATAACCACTATATAACAATAGTTTTATTTTTTACCAACAAAGAAATAGTTTTTTTTCAAATATAGGAAATAATATTATTTAAAAAAAGAACAAGAATCGTAGAAATAATGACCCATGATTTCTCTCATTCTCTAATTTTCTCCCATTCTTTTACCTTCCCCAATTTACTCAAATTGGTTATACATTTTCTTCCATCAAAAAAACCTCTCTACCTCCCCATTATGAAAGATTGTTCAATTATGGATACCAACAGTGTTTAAATTCTAATTCAACACAACAGACTATGAGACACATCATGTATGTGTAATAAATAATGATTGAATTTGTGACTCTTTTAACTAATGTATTTAACATATTTGGTGTTTTTGTCGTGTTCGTTATCTTATAATCTATTTTGTTGGTATATATTTTTGTGTTACAGACGAAATTATGTATTTAGTTCTTGAATTTTAATTCAAAATTTGATGATATTAGGATTGTGTATGATGGTGTGTTTTAGGATTGTATATGATGGTGTATTTTAGGTCATTTAAAAACATCATTTTTTGGGATTAAAATTGGGTAGATTATGTGGTGCAATAGATAGTGTATATTACATTGTTATTAATCTCCCAATTCGTGATTATTTTTTTGTAATTGTTTTGGTGTAAATGCGAGTGTTTTTTAGTTGATTAGAAAACACAAATTGTATGATTGTATTTTGGTAGATTATTTGGTGAAATTGATAGTCTATTTTAAGTCATGTATTAATGCCAAAATTCATGAATATATTTTGGTAAATGATTAGGTGTAATTGATAGTGTATTTGGTGTAAATGATTTGGTGTAATTAATATTGTATATTAGTTTTTTAATAAACACCAACATTTGTGATTTTTTTGGTATATGTTCTGGTGTAATTGATATATTATAGGTCGTATATAAACACCAACTTTCATGATAGTTTTTGGGTACATTTACTTGTGTAGTTGATAGTGTGTTTTGGGTTGTTTATAAACACCAAAATTCCTGACCATTTTTTGGTACATCTGTTGGAGTAATTGATAAATTTTAGGTCTTTTGTAATCACCATATTTGAGGTATATGATTTTGTTGTTAATAACTTTGAAGTCTTTTGTGTATGTGTTTTTTGTTGAATTATGGTATATACATTGAAAGTTTAGAGAAAAAAATATTAAATTGGTTATATTACTTATTATTTTGTGTTGGTATATTTCATACCCAAAAAAAACTAGAAACACCATTTTGTATACCAATCTGTGTTATTTGATTACATTGAAAACATCATTTTATTTATATATGTATTGCTTAATTTATTGTAGATTTTAAATTGTATTATGTTATATATGTAATACTTATTTAATAATTTCACTAATTATTTTGGAGATTGGTTAACAATAAGATGTAATCTAACACATGTGGATTACAATATTGAAGGAGTGATATATGATGCGAACACTAAATACGAAGGCTTAATTACTACTATTGTTTCTCAATTGGGTGTGGACACGCCCATTTTTCCTTTAGAACTCAAATATGTTGTGAGTGATGCCATCTCCACCAATGAAGATTTATAACGATATTATTTTTGTTGGTTTTCCTTGTTAGAATGACAAGAAATATCAACTAGATTGGTATATTATATATGGTAGTATTCAATAATTGTAGGTATGTTATATATATGGTACAATGTTAGTGTTATTATATGGTACAATTTTGATATTAGAAATTTTCAATGTTAATCATGTATGGTGTCACATCGTTCTAGTATAATTTCAAGTTCTCAAGTTTGTACTAGTGTTGATTTTAAAAAATAATATTATTAAAATAATAATTTCCGTTATGTTATAAATCAACAATTTGAGAAAAAAAATAATGATAAAATATCAACAAGTTCAGTTTATTAGATAGTGCAGATTTTGCTATAATATTTGTATTTCACATGATACAATATTGATATAATTTTGATATTTTAGATGACACAGCGTTGGTATAATTTTCGTATTTAGATGATACAATGTTGCTATAATTTTGATATTTCAGATGATACAATATTGGTATATTAAACGGTATTTGATATATTATATGGTATAAATTGAGTTGTAATATAATATGTTATATTAACATATTATGTAAGACTTAAAACCAAAGTTGTACGAAAACCTATATAATGTGCAAGTTTTTAATTACGTTATTAAACCTTCTAAATTCAAATGGTTATTTAAGTCCCCATAAAAAATTAAAATATTCCTTCAAAAAATAATGTAGATATATTTCAAAATTTCAGAAAAAATAAAATAAAATTTGGCCACAATAAAAGAAAACGACATTTGTGCGAAAACATTATTAAAGAGGTGAGAGAAGACTACAACTAATAATTTGATTTGATTGAATAAAAAATTAACAGAGATAAAAAGCAATATATGGGCAAAAAATATATATAAAAGAGTATAATTATGGTTAGAAAGCTAAAAAGTAAACAATAATTATCAATCACGTAAATTTAGCACATAACCCCCCAAAAAAGAAAATAAATTGGATACTGAAATATACATATATATATAAAAAAATCAAAAATTCAATATATATATATATATATATATATAAAAGAGTATAATTATGGTTGAAAAGCCAAAAAGTAAACAATAATTTATCAATCCCATAAATTTAGCACATAACACCAAAAAAGTAAATAAATCGGATACCAAAATATATTTTTCTAAATATCAAAAATTCAATATAGGCGAAAAAAATAATATAAAAGAGTACAATTACGGTTGAAAATCCTAAAAGTAAACAATAATTATTAAACCCATAAATTTAGCACATAACCTGTAACGACCTGATTTCGTCGTTAGGGAAAAGCCAATGGGGAAAGAATTGGGGTTAGAAAACTTTTTGGTAGTAGCTTGGGATTTTCTAGCCTAGTCTAGATTTGGACGAAATCGGAGTCAGTAAAGTCTAGGAAAATCTGGTAACAACTGGGTGATTTATTTATGATTTAGATTACATGAATAGATAGCTAAGACGTTAAGAAACCCGTACGACTTTAAGGAATTGAATTCGAGTGAGTAGAACTCCTAAAAATGATATTAGCGTGAATGGATGGTTTTTGAATGTCAAAGATTGAAGGTGTATTGTGAAATGGGGGCTTGGAATTCAAATTCCAGCATTCTATCTCCGTGCATGCTGCCGTAGCGGGATGGCTGCCGTTGTAGCGAGATGGATCCCGCCGTAGCAGGACAGACGCGACTTAAGTCGAAAATAAAACCCCAAAAATATTTTATTTGGCACTTTTTGACTTTGAGAGCTAAGGAACGACCCCAGGGTTTCTTGACAGTTTTCCACCATTCCTGAGGCTAAATGTAAGGTTTTCACTCCCCAAATCCATTTCTCGATCCGTAGAACTTGGTTTCTTGGGTGATTATTGTTCGGGAAGGGTTTTTGGAACTGTTTGAATGGTGGGAATAACCCTAATTTGGGTAATGGGATCTTGGGTTGGACTAGGGTTGATAATGTTGAGTATAATCTGGATAAGTATACCTTTGATTGTTGATCGTTGCGTTAATTGTATATTTTTAGACCACGAACAAGCGGGAAGAATCCGAAAAGGAAGATTCAAGTGTCTTAGGGGATTCAAGCTTGGATTCGAGGTAGGTGATGGTTGTGATTTCATGTTGGTGTGATATATGTTTGTAATTGCTCGTTATAATACATGTATGTATTCGGGATGCTGAGGTTGAATCCCCCTCTATTGAGTTTATTCCTGTGGTGTCAGAATTGAGAGAGCTTAAAGCTCAAATCCAAGGGCTTCTTGAAAAAGGTTTCATCCATCCTAGTGCTTCCCCGTGGGTGATAATAAGAAGGAGGGTAGTATGAGGACTGGTGATTTTATCTTAAGCCATAAAGGAGTGGATTGATACTGGAATGACAAGCTTATGGATAAGGAAGGTCCCAATGAGTATACTTGGGAAAAGGAAATTGAAGTATTTTAGTAAGAAAGTGCGTATAAATTGGGTTAGTACTCTAAATTTGATGAGTATACATGAGTTTGAGGTGTCGTGTTGATAAAAGGTTGGCTTCGTAGTGATAGTCAAGGCTGACTGAGCGTAATGGTAATAAGAGTTCGTGATGGATTGTGACGGGATGCAACTATATAGTAAAATTGTTGGTTAAGCAAATTTTTGTATAGTAATTAAGACTTGCGAGTATCTAAGTTTGTGGTTTCCTAATATTTGGTGAGTAACGTGGTTGTATAGAAAGTTTTAAGAGATGGTGGAACGCCATTCGAATATAAATTAAAGAGCTAGAGTCATAATGAAGAAAAATAGTGGGATGTAGTACAACCTTTAGAGAGAGGCGAGAGCAAGAATATTTTATTTGATTGCAAAGGATAAAGAGATATCTTTAGAGGGGTAGATAATTGGGTTCAACGACACGTGATTTCATTCGTTTTGTTGTGGCTATGGTAATAGTGTCACAAGTTTGTCAGACTGGTTAAAAACTATTGGAAAAGACTTGAGAAAGGAGTGTACATACATTAGCTCGAGTGTGATAATAAGTGCTTCGGATTTGTTTTTGAGTTTAGTAATGAGTACGATGGAACTTTTAGCGAAGGATATTGTAAGATCGATGGAGATGCGATCAATGATAATCAAAGATCCATGAATTCATATGAATCTTCAAGGTATAAGCTAATGTTGATAGATAAGGGGATTGTATTATACGGTTGAATTTACAATTCATATTTTCCATTAGAAATCTACATTCGTGGTGATATATTTATCAAAATATGAATTGGCAATGTGGGAAACGATCAATTGTATCCGGTGTTGAGCATTTGAAAGGACTTACACCTGGGTTGAGTCGTAAAGTTTATTACTATTGACTAAGAAAGGTTCATTTAAAAGTGTTGGTTTATAATAAGGTAAATGGTCGGAGTGTTTATGATGGTTGTTAGTATTGTGAGTATGATTCACTAGCTAAGCCCACGTATGTTTCACTTTGTGGGTGGATCCCTAGAGGTGGATCAAGTGTACCGATCCTGCGAAGTTCTCTTGGTTGAGTGGGATGATTTGGGAAGACGTGGTTATTTCAGATGACTTATGTGATGTTGTTTTGGAGTTGTTAAAGTATTTCAGTGGTTTTACGTATATCACCTTGCTTATGAGAATCCATAGAAGAGTTACCCTGCGTAATCTATGGTTGTCCGACAATCTTAACATTCATCTAGTCGTCGAGTTCATGTATTGATTGTGTGTGGTTGAATGTGGGGATCATTGGGTTCAATTCTACCGTTCTTAAGAGGTAATCTACAATTGCCAAATCCAGCATTCGATAGTGTGGTTAGAGGGCTTGTATGCTTGGACATATCCATCGATGAGAATATGATGTTTAAAGATCAAATGTTTATAACTTAAACTCATGGGAAATTGGGATGTGAGATGGAGATGTGAAACCCTTAAGGGGTAATGAGATTCAGTAAGAAGGGCATGCGAGACAAGTATCACCAATAATTCGACGATTCATATACTATTCTACCCTTACTTTAGCCATTCTTTCCTAGTTGATCACTCGGGGATGAGTGATGGGTAAATTGGTATCTATTGTAAAGACCTGATTTTGTCGTTAGGGAAAAGCCAAGAAAGAATTGGGGTAAAAAAACTTTTTGGTAGTAGCTTGGGATTTCCTAGCCTAGTCGAGATTTGGACGAAATTGGAGTCAGTAAAGTCTAAGAAAATCTGGTACCAAGTGGGTGATTTAATTATGATTTTAATTACATAAATAGATAGCTAAGACGTTAAGGAACCCGCATGACTTTACAGAATTGAATTCGGGCGAGTAGAACTCCCGAAAATGATCTTAGCGTGAACGGGTGGTTTTTGAATGTCAAGGGTTGAAGTTGTGTTGTGAAATGGGGGTTTGGAATTCAAATTCAAGCATTCTGTCTCCGTGCATGCCGCCGTATCCAGATGGATGCCGCTGTAGCGGGATTGGTCCCGCTGTAGCGGGACATACGCGACTTAAGTCGGAAATAAAACCCCAAAAATATTCTATTCTGCACTTTTCGACTTTGAGAGCTAAGGAACGACCCCAGGGGTTTTCTTGACAGTTTTCCACCATTCTTGAGGCTAAAGGTAGGGTTTTCACTCCCCGAATCCATTTCTCGGTCCATAAAACTTGGTTTCTTGGGTGATTATTGTTAGGGAAGGGTTTTTGGAACTGTTTGGATGGTGGGAAAAACCCTAATTTGGGTAATGGGATCTTGGGTTGGCCTAGGGTTTATAATGTTGATTATAATCCGGATAATTAGAGCTTTGATTGTTGATCCTTGCGTTAATTGTATATTTTTAGACCACGAACAAGCGGGAAGAATCCAAAAAAGAAGATTCAAGTGTCTTGGGGGTTCAAGCTTGGATTCGAGGTGGGTGATGGTTGTGATTTCATGTTGGTGTGATATATGTTTGTAATTGCTCATTATAATACATGTATGTGAATGTTGACCCTAATCGTAAATGAGGATTATTGAATAATTGTATTCCATGAATCACCTCTTGTTGTAAGATTGTGAGAATATACATTGTGATTGTGATTGTGGTTTGTTGAATGGATCGGGTGTTACGTTCCGACACACTAACTTGGATCAGTTGTCACGTTCCGGCATAAATATGGGATCGGTTGCCACATTCTGACATAAATATGGGATAGGTTGCCACGTTTAGGCATAAACATTAGATCAGGTACCACGAACTGGTATACAACAGTTTGGGTTTGGGTTCCATGAGAGGACCATTGTATTGAGTTCCGTGAGAGGACCATTGAATTGTGTTGTGTATCTACTTGTGATGATTACATTTATATCTATTGATGATTGATATTGGAAGACTGTATGTTGCTCTAAAATGATAACCAATGCGTATTATTGAGAACGTGAAATGCTACATTGATCCTGAAAAGATGACTAATATTGTATATGTTTGGTATCTACCTGTTTTATAATGTTGTGGTTACTTGCATGTGTTTCACTTATTGGGGTAGCCGTGTGATCCTACCAGTACACTGTGGTTGTGTACTGATACTACACTTGTTTGTTCTTTGTTGAGTACAGGGTATCTTCAGGCGGCTATTGATAGACCTCTGCTACGTGACTATTGAGCGTGGTCGAATTCAAGGGTGAGCCAGTTCTTTCAGGCTGCCATGGATCTTTATGGTTTAAGTCCACCCTTTTCGGACTTAGACTATTTGTTTAAGGTGTTTTGTTTAGCTTCGGAGTTGTACCCCTTGTTCTTAGACTTGTCGTTAGTAGAGTTTTGGTACAATGACTTTCAGGTTCTAGGGGTTGTTCTTCCGCATTAGTTTGGTTAGTTGTTTGTTAAAACTTTGGAGTTTATGGGGACTCCATTTTTATTGTCACTTAAACCTACTTCCATATCTTTAAATGTCTTAGTTTTCATAAAATTTGTTAGTTTGGGTTGTAGTAATGATTCTCCTGCCGGAGGGTTAGTGTGGATGCCAATCACAACGATCTGGGTAGTGACATAAACCCCCCCCCCCCAAAAAAAAGGAAATAAATCAGAATTTTTTAAATAAAAAGAAGTACATACATATATTATTAATTAAATTCTTAAATAGTATATTCTTGTAATTTTTCCTATTTTAAAAGTTAAAGTATTTGAATTAATTTTTTTAGATGTCACATGAACATGTGAAGGAAACAACTACATTTTATTTTTTAGAACTATTTTTCTGTAGATTAATTTTTATTTTATAAGGTGCATAATAGATGATGTTTTTGTTGTTGGTTCTAATATTTGACTTCTCAATTGAATATGTATATAAATCAAAGATATTTATTTGACTTTCAATATTTTTTCATTGATAAACTAAAAATTAAGCATAAAAAAAATATTAATCGGTAAAATCATATATATAATCACATGTTTACCTTTCACCCAACAAAGATATTGTTCATATCCTTGTAAACAATTTTTTAATTTATTCGACCTGGCATGACATTCAAGGGTCAATAACAACACTGTGTTATCAGGTTTATAGGGGTGGTTTAAGAATGTGAAAAGTTATTGGGCATAAAGTTAATATAAGAAAAAATGAAAGATATAAATAATTAATGTAATAACAAATAGAATTTATAATGATATAACTAAAGAATGTAAAAAAGTCTAAATAGTATTGCAATAATTAAATAACTAAGAGAATTTCTAATGTCATAACTAAAGAATTAAAGAGCAATAGTTGAATTTCTTATTAATCATGCATTTAGTTAAATAAATAGTACTTCTAATTAATTTTACTGTTTATTTAGATAGTTAATTAGATTTTAATTTAGTGTAGGGGCAAAATGGTAATCCAACTTTACATTTTAAAGCTCCCCCCGTGCATTGCACATTTATTCCATATTACTTAATATAAAAAAAAATTTGCAAATGATAAATTTTTAAATGTTTCACATATTTTCCTATTTGCTATAGGGTTTTTTTTCTTAAAAAAAGAAGAAATCAGATTATTTAAAATAATATATTTTGAAGTTAGAATATCTTGTTAACATGATACTTTATGACATATATAACACTTTAATTTAAATACAAAATACCTACCCATATATATATTTGCATATAATATAATATTTATCTCATTAAAATTAGCAGTTAAATAAAAAATAAAAATTAAACTAATATACCCCTCAACTCGGTGTCATTATAAATCCTATGAATTTTTCTTCAACTAAATACATAAAAAAAAATTAAAAAGTAAATAAGTAAAACGAAAGGGAAATGTTTATATAGTAGTAATTATTTTAAAGTACACTTCATGATAATATCAATAACATAAATAGCATTGTAAACAAATTAAAGTCATTCGTTTGCCTTGAGCATCAACAAAACAACTCGTGACAATTATCTAACTCATGAGAAGTTCAATAATTTTTTGAAAAGATATTCAAAAGCATATATCTGCATCACAGGAGAAATTGTAACAAAACTGAACGACTTTAGACTACTTCACGTTAGCGTCGTTTATTGAAACATTACATATTACTGTATATATTAAGCAAAAAAAAACAATTATTATATCACCAAAAAAAATTCCTCAAATACTCAAGGTTCTGGAATATATCCTCTTAGGATAGAATGATTTACATTTTCAGAATAGTGGAACCTCAAATTCCACATACCTTCAAACTCACTCAATCACGATAAATCACACAAAAGAATTTAAGTGTAAGAAGGAGAGGAGTAGAAGATCAACAAATTTTGTGGTTGAAATGTCACGCCCTGAGACTACACCCTGGGCGTGGTGGCCGGCACTCGAGAACCATTGTTGGCCCCAAGCGAACCCTTGGTCTGGCTCAACTCTCAGCATAAGACTTACTCAACAATAAAGGACGTAACTCAACTAAATAAGACATCATTACTAAAATTAATTTAACTCAATATAGTTTGAAATACTCAGTAACATAACTGTTAAACTAAAGTCTTTAAACATCACAAAGGAAATGGAAAAGACTCCTCAAAATGCTACTGTCTATGAAGCCTCTAACAATACCATGATGGAAGTCGGGACAATACCCACGACATCCTAACAAACTGAATATGAAAATATGGAACCCTCTAGAAGCAAGGAGGCTCACCAAAGCTAACTCAAACAGCAAGTGGTATCAACAGAGCGCTTGTCACGACCCAGACCATCGTGATTGGCACCCACACTAACCCTCCGGTGGAAGAACCATTAATACTAATTAGCTAACCAAGAACTACACAACTTTATTAAAACTAAAGCATTTAAAGATACGGAAGCAGGTTTAAATGTCTAAGAAAAGGAAAATAGGGAGTTCCCATAACCTCCAACAAAAGTCTAACAAAACAAATGCGGAATACTACCAAGAACCTGAAAGTCAATGTATCAAAACATCTAAAGTTCAACAAGTCTACGAAAATCGGTACAACCCAACTAAACATAAAAAATCCTAATGCACTAGTCTAAGTCCGAAATGGGGACATAAAATAAAAGAGAACTCATGGCAGCCCAGAAGAACTGGCTCACCTTTGAATTCGACGACGATCACTAATCTTCTAAACGAGGTCTGTCAGTAGCCGCTTGAAGATGCCATGTACTCAACAAAGAAACAGCAAGTGCAGTATCAGTACACAACCACAGTGTACTGGTAGAATCACGTAGCTATTCCACTAGGTGAAACATACATAAACCATTACAACATAATAATAATATGCATACACCGAACATATACAATATCAACATCATTTATGAACAACGTACAATTTCACAATTCCCAATATCCAAATTAGGGGTTTTCCCCATTATCCAAATAGTTCCAAAACCCTTCCCCAGTAATAATCACCCAAGAAACTAAGTATTACGGATCGAAAAATGGATTCGGGGAGTATAAACCTTACCTTTTGCCTCAAGAATGGTAGAAAACTGTCAAGAAAAGACCTGGCGCATTCCTTAGCTCTCAAAGTTGAAAAGTGCAGAATAAAACATTTTTAGGGTTTATTTTTTACTTAAGTCGCGTCTGTCCTACCACAGCGGCCCTCACTCCTCTTCAGCTGCCCCGCCCTGGCGGGAAAATCCCGCCTTAGCGGCTTGCACGGAAATAGTGAGTAAATTTAAGAATTTGAAACCCCCATTTCACAACACACCTTCATCCCATGACACTTAGAAACTACCCTCTCATGCTAAGATCAATTTTGGGAGTTCTACTTGCCCAAATTTAATTTCATAAAGTCATACGGGTTCCTTAACGTCTTAGCTATCTACTCATGTGATCAAAACCATAATTAGATCTCCCATTTGTTACCAAATTTCCCTTGACCTCAGTGATTCTGATTTCGTCCAAATCTGGACTAGGTTGGGAAATTCCAAGTTGCTACGAAAAAGTTTTCCGGCCCAAATGTTTTCCCCGGTGGCTTTTCTATAACGACGAGAACCGGTCGTTACAATAGATACCAATTTACCCATCACTCATTCCCGAGTGACAAACTAGGAAAAACGTCTAAAGTTAGAGTAGAGTAGTACCTGAATCGACGAACAATTGGGATACTTGTCTCGCATGTCTTTCTCGGTTTCCCAAGTAGCTTCCTCAACTGGACGATGCTTCCATTGAAATTTTACAGACTTAATCTCTTTGGTCCTCAACTTCCAAACATCATGATCAAGAATTGCAATCGTTTCCTCCTCATACTGAAGGTCTTTATCTAACATGATTGAGTCCCATTTTATGATGTAATCCCCATCACCATGATATCTCTTCAACATGGACACATGAAATACTGAATGAACTCCCGATTGGTTAGGAGGTAAAGCCAATCTATAAGCCACTGGCCCTACACATTCGAGAACCTCAAAGGGACCAATGTAACGAGGACTAAGCTTGCCCTTCTTGCCAAATAGCATCACCCCTTTCATGGGTGATACTTTAAGAAGAATTTTCTCACCAGTTTGAAAGATCATATCTCTTACCTTATGGTCTGCATACATCTTTTGTCTACTCTAGGATGCTAAATGTTTAGCTTGAATACTCCTAACCTTATCTTGAGCATCCTTCACTAAATCAACCCCCAAATGTTTCACATCTCCAACCTCGAACCATCATATGGGTGATCTATATCCCCTCCCATAAAGTGTCTCAAACAGTGCCATAACTATGCTGGAGTGATAACTATTATTATAGGAGAACTCACACAAAGGTAGAAACTTATCCCAATGCCCTCCAAAATCAATCACACATGCCCTCAACATGTCTTCTAACACTTGAATAGTCCTTTCTGATTGTTCGTCCGTCTGCGGGTGGAAAGTTGTACTAAAAGTGAGTTGTGTGCCCAATTCATCATGTAATTTCCTCAAAAAATTGGAGGTAAACTGTGTACCACGGTTTGAGATGATAGAGAGGGGAACCCCATGCAACCTCACTATCTCTTTCACATACACCTTAGACAATTATTCAGTATTATTATCTATTCTTACGGGAATAAAATGGGCTGACTTAGTCAATCTGTCAGCCACTACCCAAATAGAATCAAACTTCCCCAAAGTCTTGGGAAGACCAACCACGAAATCCACAGCTATCCTTTCCCACTTCCATTCCAAAATTGGAATTCTCTGAAGCAAACCTGCAGGCCTTTGATGTTCATACTTTACTTGTTGGAAATTTTGACACTTAGCCACAAACTCCGCTATGTCCTTCTTCATGCCCGGCCACTAATAAATTCGTTTCAAATCTCGGTACATCTTGGTCACACCCGGATGAATGGAATATCGTGAACCATGAGATTATGTCAACAAATTCTGGATCAAGTCACCAACTCGAGGGACAAATACCCTTCCTTTAAAACTGAGCACACCTTCCGCAGCAACAGTGGTCTCTTGTGCCTTACCAATCACAGTCTTCTTTCTAAAATCATTCAAATTTTCATCCTCAAAATTATTTGGTCTTGATCTCCTCAATCAACATGGCCCTAACCTCAATGCTAGCAAACACCCCATCTTTTTCTGAGATACCCAACTGCATGAATTTAGACTCCAAGATCTGAATTTCCTTAGCCAAGGGTCGCTTGGATACACTCAAGCAAGCTAGACTACCCTTACTCATCGCTTTTTGACTCAAAGCGTCTGCCACTACATCAGCCTTACCCGGATGGTATTGAATAGTGACATCATAATCCTTAAGTAACTTCATCCACCTTTGTTGTCTCAAATTTAGATCCTTTTGAGTGAATACATGTTGTAAACTGCGATGATCAGTAAACACAAAACACTTAACCCCATAAAGATATTGTCGTCAGATCTTAAGAGCAAACACTGTCGCTGCAAACTCCAAATCATGTGTTGGATAATTTCTCTCATGCACCTTCCACTACCGCGATGCATAAGCTATGACATTCTTATCCTGCATCAACACCGCACCCAAACCTGAATGTGAAGCATCACAATAAACAATAAAGTCTTTACCTTCCATCGAAAGTGCTAGAATAGGTGTTGTGGTCAAGAGAGTTTTGAGCTTTTGAAAGCTCTCTTCACATTTTTCAGTCCATTCAAATGGTATCTCCTTATTGGTCAAATTTTTCAAGTGTGTGGCTATAGAAGCAAAGTTCTTCACAAATCGACGATAGTAGCTAGTGAACCCCACAAAACTCCTAACTTCCATCACAGAGCTAGGCCGAACCCAATTCTTAACTGCCTCAATCTTTTGGGGATCTACCATTACCCCTTCATTCTAAACTACATGCCCCAAAAATGCAACCGAAGTCAACCAAAATATACACTTAGAAAATTTCGCATACAATCTTTGTTTCCCAAGAACACCCAGAACAATACGAAGATGGTCGGCATGCTCTTCCTCACTTTTCGAGTAGATCAGATTGTCATCAATAAAGACTATAACAAACAAATCAAGAAATGGTTTGAACACCCCATTCATCAAACTCATAAAAGTTGTGGGCGCATTAGTCAACCCAAACGACATAACTAGAAATTCATAGTGCCCATAACGGGTTCTAAACGCCGTCTTGGGCACATCCTCAGGCCTAATATTTAACTTATGATAACCAGACCTTAGATCAATCTTAGAGAAAACTGATGCACCTTGCAATTGGTCAAAAATATCATCTATTCGAGGCAATGGGTACTTGTTTCAAATGGTGACCCTATTCAATTACTGGTAATCTATACACATCCTCATACTACCATCCTTTTTCTTAACAAACAATACAGGAGCACCCCACGGGGAAGCACTAGGACGAATGAATCATTTATCAAAAAGTTCTTGGATTTGAGCCTTAAGCTCTCTTAATTTTCTCGGAACCATGTGATATGGAGGGACAGAAATGGGGTGGGTACCAGGTTCTAAATCAATGCAGAAATCTATATCTCTGTTCGGAGGCATACCAGACAAATCAATAGGAAACACTTCTCTAAATTCTGACACCACATGAATAGATTCAATAGAGAGTGATTCAACCTCAATATCCTGAATATGAGCTAAATAAGCCAAACAACCCTGCCCTACCAGTTTCCTAGCCCGAATGGAGGATATGATCTTAGCTTGCTTAGGCTTATACACCCCTTCCCACTCTAACTTTTCCCTTCCCGGAATTTCTAGACTCATAGACTTAGTATTACAATTTAACATAGCATAATAGGGGGACAACCAAGTTATGCCTAAGATTATATCAAAGTCAATCATATCCAGAATAACCAAATCAGCCCAAGTCTGAAAACCCATAAACAAAATAGGACAAGCACGATAAACATGGGTGACTATGACTGTCTCTCCAACTGGGATAGAATCATGGATGGGAGCATCAAGTATATCACAAATCATAGCAAATTATGAGGCAAATCACACGGACACATAAGAATAAGTAGAACCAGATTAAATAACACATTAGCCATCCGATCACAGAAAAAAATAGTATATGTGATCACTGAATCAGACACCTCCACCTCGGTCTTGCCTGGAAAGGCATAACACTGAGCCTTGTCATCAATACAGGCTACTTCCCTGCCTGTTGCATTGTACCCCTGCCTACGTTACCATTTCCCCTACTTCCAGGGCCTCGTTGATTTCCTCCTCACCCACTTTGTGGATACCCTTGACCATTATTACTAGTTCCCGTGGGTACCACTGCTCTAGACTGCTACTGCACGGAATGCAACATGTACGGCTGTGGACAATCTCTCCTCATATGCCAAGGTTCTCCACAGTTATAGCAAGTACGATCAAAAGATGGCTTACTACCCACTGAAGGTGCGGCTCCCTGGCTATCCTGAATCAAATTCTGAGGTGGAGTTCTAGAGTAATTACATGTAGAAGAGGGCATAACATACTGAAATGGTCGGGTTGCAAGAGTCGGCCTTCCTGAACCTCTAGAGTAAGAACCTTGAAAGTTGCCTGAATTTTTGGCTTTCTTACCCAATGCCTTAGCCTGACCTTCTCGCCTCACCCCCTTCACTTTCTTCACAAAATTTGTTACCTCATTGAAGCTTTTTCCTGCAGAGGTCATATGAACAGACAATACATGCAACTCAGAATTTAGTCCCTTAACAAATAAGTGGATCCTCTTTTGCTCAGTAGTCACCAATTGCGTAGCATATCTAGACAAAGCATGGAACTTGGCCTCATAAGCAGCCACAAACATACCACCTTTCTCCAAAGCCATGAACTCATCCTTCTTATGATCTCTCAAAGTTCGGGGCACATATTTCTCCAAGAACAGAGCATGGAATTGGGTCCAACTGAGTGGGGGTAAAACTGAAGATTTGCATTCCACATAAGCTCTCCACCACTACTTAGCCTCACCTTGAAGCTGAAAAGTCACAAACTCAACTCCATACTGATGGACAATTCCCAACTTATGAAGCCTCTCATAGCAATCTAGAATGAACTCATAGGCGTCCTCACTCTCAGTACCATGGAACACATGTGGTTTAAACTTCAAGAACTTAGTCAAATCTCGTGCTTATTACCAGTCATAACAGGACCCAACAAGGAACGGAAGAAGGCATGAATACCTACAGTTCCACCCACCTTGGGAGCAGTGATAGCAATAGGGGGATTGATGGGAGTTTGAGTTGCTTGAACAGAGAAAAGCACTCCAGGACCAACCAATCCTTTCAAGAACGACATAATCTGTTGTCTAAGGAGGAATACATGTAGTCTTAGCCTGCACTTTTTCTTCTTGTCCAACATTCTCCTCATCCTCAACCTCTACATTCTCCTCTACCTCTTCATGGTGCGTAGAAGGGGCCTCATTTCTGGGATCATCTCCAATCGATGCTCAAATCCTAGTTGGCACCACTCTTCCTTGGCCTCTACCCCTAGCTCTTCCTCTATCTCTGCCTCGACCACGATCTCTTGCTACAGATTCCTCAGTTGGAGCATTGACGGGAGCTACAAGCCTGACGTCATTGAACCTAGTGTTAACAATTTGCAGATAGAAGAGTGAAAGAGATTAGATATCAATTTGAATCACCATATACCAATTGGAATCAAGTTATAGCACGAGAGGAAACAAGAGAAAAGAAAGGGCTTTCCTAAAGTTCTATAGCCTCTCGAAGAAAAGTACAAACGTCTCCGTACCATTCCACAAGACTCTACTAGACTCGTTTTGGTACATCGAGATCAACGAACCTAGGCTCTGATACCAACTTTATCACAACCCAGATCATCTTGATTGCCCCCCACACTAACCCTCTGGTGAGAGAATCATTAATACTAATTAGCTAACAAAGAACTACACAACTTAATCAAAACTAAGGCATTTAAATATACAGAAACACGTTTAAATGTCTAACAAAAAGAAAATAAGGAGTTCCTATAAACTCCAACAAAAGTCTAACAAAACAAATGCGGAATACTACCTAGAACCTGAAAGTCAATATACCAAAATATCTAAAGTTCAACAAGTCTAAGAAAATGGGAACAACCTAATTAAACATAAGAAATCCTAATGCACTAGTCTAAGTCCAAAATGGAGACATAAACGAAAAGAGAACTCATAGCAGCCTGGAAGAACTGGTTCACCCTTAAATTCGATGACGATCACTGATCTTCTAAATGAGGTCTGTCAGTAGCTGCTTGAAGATGCCCTGTACTAAACAAAGAAAGATCAAGTGCAGTATCAACACATAACCACAGTGTACTGGTAGGATCACATGGCTATCCCACTAAGTGCAACATACATAAACCATTACAACATAATAATAACATGCATACACCAAACATATATACAATATCAATTTCATTTATGAACAACGTACAATTTTGCAATTCTCAAGATATACAGTTATGTCAAGCCAATGGTCCTCTCATGGAACCCACACCCAAATTGTTAGTGTACCGGTACGTGGTACCCGTTCCAAGTTAGCTTGTTGGATCGTGACATCCATTTCAATATTTATGCTTGTATGTGGCAACCGATCCCAGTTAGTGTGTCAGAACGCAACACCCGGTCCATTCAAGAAGCTACAATCACAATCAGAAGCATATTCTCACAATCATACAATCAAGTCATGATCCATGGCATTCAATCATTCAACTATCCTCATTTACAATTTGTGTGGTCAATAATAAAACATTCGCATACATACACGCATCATAATGAAGCAAGAACAAACATATCACACAAAATGAAATCACAACCATCACCTACCTCACACAAAGTTTGAATCCCCTAAGAAACTTGATTCTTCCCTCTCCAGATTCTTTTTGCTTGTTTTTTATCTACAAACAATCATAATAACACGGGAATCAATAAACGATGTCTAATTACTCAAATAAAAAATCAACACTATCAACCCTAGATTAACCCCATGATCCCAATATCCAAATTAGGCCTTTTCCCCACCATCCAAATAGTTCCAAAACCCTTCCCCAATAATATTCACCTAAGAAACTAAGTTCTAGGGATCGAAAAATAGATTCGGGGAGTGAAAACCTTATCTTTAGCCTCAAGAATGGTGGAAAACTGTCAAGAAAACACCTGAAGCTAAAGGTAAGGTTTTCACAAAGGTAAGGTTTTCTTGACAATTTTTCACCATTCTTGAGGCTAAAGGTAAGGTTTTCACTCCCCAAATCCACTTTTCGATCTGTAGAACTTAGTTTCTTTGGTGATTATTGTAAGGGAAGGGTTTTGGAACTGTTTGGATGGTGGGGAAAAGCCCTAATTTGGATATTAGGATCATGGGGTTGATCTAGGGTTGATAGTGTTGATTTTAATCCAGGTAATTAGACATTGTTTATTGATTCCCATGTTATATTGATTATTTGTACACCAAGAACAAGCGGAAAGATTCCAAAAATAGAAGAATCAAGTTTCTTAGGGGATTCAAGTTTTGCTCGAGGTAGGTGATAGTTGTGATTTCATGTTGGTGTGATATGTATTGGTAATTACTTTATTATGATGCATGTATGCATGCAAATGTTGCATTATTGATCACACTAATCGTAAATAAGGATGATTGAATAATTGTATTCCATGAATCATGAATTGATTGTATGATTAGGAGAATGTATATTGTGATTGTGATTGTGGCTTGTTGAATGGATCGGGTGTTACGTTCCGACACACTAACTGGGATCGGTTGCCACATACCAGTATAAACATTAGAACGGGTATCACGATCCGACACACTAACTTGAAAAGGGTACCACATTCCGGTTAACTGATTGTTTGGGTGTGGGTTCCATGAGAGGACCATTGACTTGACATAACTGTATATCTTGAGAATTGTGAAATTGTACGTTGTTCATAAGTGATAATTGATATTGTATATGTTTCACCTATTGGGATAGCTGTGTGATCGTACCAGTACATTGTGGTTGTGTACTGATACTGCACTTGCTTTTCCTTTGTTGAGTACAGGGCATCTTCAGGCGGCTATTGACAGACCTCGCTTAGAAGATCAGTGATCAATCAAATTCAATGGTGAGCCAGTTCTTCTGGGCTGCCATGAGTTCTATTTTCGTTTATGTCCACATCTTCGGACTTAGACTATTACTTTAGATTTTCTTATGTTTAATTGGATTGTACCCATTTCCTTAGACTTATGATCCTTGTTAGAGTTTTGGTACATTGACTTTCAGCTTCTAGAAATTGTTTCCGCAGTTGTTTGATTAGACTTTGGAGTTTATGGGAACTCTATTTTTCCTTTAGCATTTAAATCTGCTTCTGTAACTTTAAATGTCTTCGTTTGTGATTTATTTGTGTTGTTCTTCGTTAACTAGTTAGTATTAATGGTTCTCCCATCGAAGGGTTAGTGTGGGTGCCAATCACGACGGTCTGGGTCGTGACAAAGTTGGTATCAGAGCCCTAGGTTCATTGATCTCGATGTACCAAAATGAGTCTAGTAGTGTCTTACGGAACTGTACAGAGAAGTATGTACCTTTGTTCGAGAGGCTATAGTACTTTAGGAAATCTCTTTGTTTTCTCTTGTCTCCTTTCGTGCTATAACTTGATTCCAATTGGTATCTGGTGATTCGAATTGGTATATAATCTCCTTCACTCTTCTGTCCGCAAATGGTTAACACTATGTTCAACGGCGTCAGGCCCATAGCTCCCATCAATGCGCCAGCTGAGGAATCCACAACAAGATGTCGCGGTCGAGGCAGGGGTAGAGGAAGAACTCGGGGTAGAGGCTGAGGAAGGGTAGCACCTGCTGGGGATGGAGCTCCGGTTGGGGATGCTCCCAGAAATGAGAATCCTCCTACGCATCATGAAGAGATAGAGGAGAATGTTGAGGTTGAGGTTGAGGATGAGGAGAATGTTGGACAAGAGGAAAAAGTGCAGGCTGAGACTACAGGTATTCCTCCCTTAGACCCAGTGTTAGCTCAACCGATTATGTCATTCTTGAAAGGATTGGTTGGTCCTGGAGTGCTTTCCTCTGTTCAAGCAACTCAAGCTCCCTCCAATCCCCCTATTGCTATCACTGTCCCCAAGGTCGGTGGAACTGTAGGTATTGATGCTTTCTTCCGTCCTTTGTTGGGTCCTGTTATGACTGGTAACAAACATGAGATGTTGACTAAGTTCTTGAAGGTGAAACTGCCTGTGTTCCATGGTTTTGAAAGTGATCACGCATATGAGTTCATCCTAGATTGTTATGAGAGGCTTCATAAGTTGGAAATTATCCATCAACATGGCATGGAGTTTGTGACCTTTCAACTTCAGGGTGAGGCTAAGCAGTGGTGGAGAGCTTATGTGGAATGCAGATCTTTAGTTTTACCCCCACTTACTTGGACCCAGTTTCATGCTCTGTTCTTTGAGAAGTATTTACCCCGGACTTTGAGAGATCGTAAAAAGGATGAGTTCATGTCTTTGGAACAAGGTGGTATGGCTATGGCTGCTTATGAGGCCAAGTTTCATGCTTTGTCTAGATATGTTATTCAATTGGTGACTACTGAGGAAGAGAGGATCCGCCTATTTGTTAAGGGACTAAATTTTGAATTTCAAGTATTGTATGTTCATATGACCTCTGCAGGAAAAAGCTTCAATAAGATAACATATTTTGTGAAGAAATTGGAGGGGGTGAGGCGAGACGGTCAGGCTAAGGCATTGGCTAAGAAAGCCAAGAATTCAGGTAACTTTCAGGGTTCTTACTCCAGAGGTTCATGGAGGCCGACACTTGCAGCCCGGCCAATTCAGTCCGCTATGCCCGTTTCTATAGGTAATTACTCAGGGACTCCACCTCAGAATTTGATTTAGGATAGCCAGGGAGTCGCACCTTCGGAGGGCAGCAGACCATCTCTTGATCGCACTTGTTATAAATGTGGGGAACCTGGGCATATGAGGAGAGATTATCCCCACCCACGCATGATGGATTCCATGCAGCAGCAAACTAGAGCAGTGGTACCCACGGGAAATTGTAATAATGGTTGAAGGCGTCCTCAAGGTAGGCGAGGAGAAAATCAGTGAGGCCACAAAGGTAGAGAAAATGGTAACGCAGACAGAGGTACAGTGCATCTAGGCAGGGAGGTTGCACGTCATGATGACAGGGATCAGTGTTATGCCTTTCCAAGAAAGACCTAGGCGGAGGCGTTTGACGTAATGATCACAGGTACTATTCTTGTCTACGACCGGATGGCTAATGTGTTATTTGATCCAGGTTCTACTTATTCTTATGTGTCCATGTGATTTGCCTCAGAATTTGCTATGATTTATGATATACTTGATGCCCCCATCCATGTTTCTACCCCAGTTGGAGAGTTTGTCATAGTCACCCATGTCTCTCTTGCTTGTCCTATTTTGTTTATGGGTTTTCAGACCTTGGCTGATTTGGTGATTTTGGATATGACTAGCTTTGATATAATCTTAGGCATGACATAGTTGTCCCCCTATTATGCTCTGTTAAATTGTAATACGAAATTTGTGACTCTATAGATCCTCGGTAGGGAAAAATTAGAGTGGGAAGGGGTGTGCAAGCATAAGCTAGCTAAGATCATGTCCTCTATTTTTGCTAGGAAGATGGTAGGGTAGGGTTGTTTGGCTTATTTGGATCATATTCGGGATGTTGAGGTTGAATCCACCTCTATTGAATCTATTCCGGTGGTGTCAAAATTTAGAGAAGTGTTTCTTACTGATTTGTCTGGCCTGCCTCCGGACAGAGATATAGATTTCTGCATTGATTTAGAATCTGGTACTTGCCTCATTTCCATCCCTCTATATCGTATGGCTACGATAGAATTCAGAGAGCTTAGGCTCAAATCCAAGAACTTCTTGATAAGGGATTTATCCATCCTAGTTCTTCACCGTGGGGTGCTGCAGTTTTGTTTGTCAAGAAAAAGGATGGTAGCATGAGGATGTGTATATATTACCGACAATTGATTAGGGTCATTATTCGAAACAAGTACCCATTACCTCGGATAGATGATCTGCTTGACCAATTGCAGGGTGCATCAGTTTTCTCTAAGATTGATTTAAGGTCTGGCTACCATCAATTAAATATTAGGCCTGAGGATGTGCCCAAGACGGCATTTTGGACCCGCTGTGGGCACTACGAGTTTCTAGTTATGTCATTTGGGTTGACAAATATGCATGCAACTTTTATGAATTTGATGAATGATTTGTTCAAACCATTTCTTGATTCGTTTGTTAAAGTCTTTATTGATGATATTTTGGTTTATTCGAAGAGTGAGGAAGAGCATGATGACCGTCTTTGTATTGTTCTGGGTGTTCTTGAGAAACAAAAGTTCTATGTGTGAGTTTTGGTCGACTACGGTTGCCTTTTTAGGGCAGGCGATTTCAAAAGAAGGGGTAATGGTAGATCCCCAAAAGATTGAAGCGGTTAAGAATTGGGTGCGGCCTAGCTCTGTGACTGAAGTTAGAAGTTTTGTGGGGCTCGCTAGCTACTATCATCGGTTTGTGAAAAACTTCGCTTCTATTGCCACACATTTGACAAATTTGACCAAAAAGAAGGTACCTTTTGAATGGACTGAAAAATGCAAGGAGAGCTTTCAAAAGCTCAAGACTCTCTTGACCACAACACCTATTCTAGCACTACCGGTTAAAGGTAAAGATTTTATTATTTATTGTGATTCTTCACATTCCAGTTTGGGTGTGGTGTTGATGCAGGATAAGAATGTCATAGCTTATTCATCACAGCAGTTGAAGGTGCATGAGAGGGACTATCCAACACATGATTTGGAGTTGACAGTGGTAGTGTTTGCTCTTAAGATCTGGCGGCATTATCTTTATGGTGTTAAGTGTGAGGTGTTTACCGATCATCGCAGTCTACAACATGTATTTACTCAAAAGGATCTGAATTTGAGACAGCAAAGGTGGATGGAGTTACTCAAGGATTATGACGTGACCATCCAATATCATCCGGGTAAGGATAATGTAGTAGCAGACGCACTAAGTCAAAAGGCAGTGAGTATGGGTAGTTTGGCTCGCTTGAGTATAACTAATCGACCTTTCGCAAAGGAAATTCAGACCTTGGAGTGTAAATTCATGCAGTTGGGCATCTCAGCAAAAGGTGGGATGTTACCTAACATTGAAGTAAGGGTCACGTTCATTGAGGAGATCAAGGCCAAACAGTTTGAGGATGAAAATTGGAAT